>CANAIB010000026.1:0-37523 GCA_947359475.1 Heligmosomoides polygyrus bakeri
GCAATGAGCCTTATCAGTCTCTAAGGGCTAGTGATGTGACTGCTGAGGATGATGGCGACATTGAGAGACGAGAGACCGGTCACTTCCCGCGATTCTATATAAGCAGCCCAGAGACCCCTGCACCTCATTTCCGGCCAAGCCACGTATTCGAAGTCATTGGCTTAACCAGCTTCCCTTCCCGATTACCCAGCCAGGTCTGTAGTGTGTCAGTCTTTTGTTGCTATTGAATGTAAGCAATGTATGACATATAGGCAACATGGTTCTTTTAGACCTGAAGAAGGGCTTAAGGCCCGAAACGTCGTCAATAAAGATTCGACTACATTGAGCTTCACTACTATGATAACGAAGATATAAACATGAAGCTCAGGGAAACAACTGTCCGACGAAAATTTCCGTTAAATTGCATTAACGACATTTACGCGCCATTTTCGAAAATTTACTTTTTCTTCGTATGAAAGGATTTAGGACGGATTTTATAGATGAGCTTTGACTGTATCGTTGCGATATCAAGGAAACCCTCTAGTTACTTGAGTCAGCGGAAATACATATGCAGACGATATCGCCCTCATTTATAGGATTGTTGGCATTTTTTTTTTGTTATTTGACCAATTTGTTTGTGTGCGCTCCCACTTTTTGATGCAGTTGTTTCGTATTTTGGGCTTCCTAGGCATTTTTGGCGCCTGATTCTACACACTAATTTTTCATACTTCCCAACCAGTCAGTTTTTTACACAGTTTTTTTTTTGTGGTATTTATTTCATAAGTTGGTGGAAAAGGCATAGAAGATGTGAACAAAACGCTACGCAACAGTGCGAGAAAATAAGTGTGAGAAACGAAACGGGAAGACAAAGGATCTTTCCTTCTTATCCGCAAGTTTTTCGGAAAGTTGGAGGGGTTCTTCGTGCTGGGTCAGCTGAGGACTGTAGGACAAGGTTAAGGCAATTATGAGCCTCGCCTAACTGATAGGGCGTGGTACTGTCGTTGCTTTCTTTTATTGATTTTCATGCCGTGCTTGTCAACGATCATGTTTAGCCTTTCGTCTTTTTTGAGGACTCTCTTGGTAGTTTTCTTTGGGAGAATCACGGTCAGGTTACACGTGAAGCAGCAAGCGTACCTATGTGTGTACATAAAAACAAAACAATCAATGGAAAAGAGAAGAGACCGATGACTACTCTTCTTCAGTTGATATAATTGAGATTAGTCCAAAAATTCGCACTTTACATGCAGTCGCATTGCATGAAGTTTCCTTTTGAAGTTCTACGAAATAGGCAAATCTTTGAGAGCGCAGGCCTCGCTCTAACAACTATGGACTTTTTCGTTTAATTTGCGAATTTACTATAACACTGTCTATCAATCCAAAATGTCCTCTAGAAAAATGGGAAGAAATTGTGAAACCCAAAACACACTCGAACCTCGAGAAAATTTGCTGCACGGTTTTGGGACAACAGGAATCATTTTATGAAACAGGCAGCTCTATGGACTTCGTATATATCGTCCAAAGACGAACTGTACCCAAGAATTCGCTGTGGTCACTGCCTGACCTGAATCCTTCATTAAAGCATTCTGTAGATTTCCAAAACGATTATGACAGCATAGGAAGATTTTGAGCCGCAAAAGTCTACTTAGCGAGCACAAGTTTTGTTAGGAAGCTTTGTCAGGGCAAAAGAAAACACACAAAAACGTTCAGCCGTGCTATGGTGCATTTCAATCTTTCCAGAATCTGGACAACTTTTCACAAGCTAAACGAACTAGGCATAGTAAGACATTTTTTCTTTCTGTTATTGTTGTTTCTGCTGTTCTGTCTATCATAATGACTTTTGTCCTTTAGCAATTTTGTTGATGCTCGATGGACTGTTGTTGCTTGTTGTGAAGACGAAGACGCGGTGGTCATATAATCGGCATGTAGATGAAGAGATAAAAATAATAAAAGAAAAAGATTAAGACATTTACCTAATTATATGGATCCAAACTGACTGCGTATTTGGCGGGGGGATGTGCGTTAAGATGTTACTGTGCTTGTCGGAGAACACCCCCATGTATCGGGACTTGAAGAAAGCCTTGGCGCTGCAGCTGAGGTGTTTTCCTCCAAATATGGTGTGCGATATTCTGATGCTGCCTCAAGAATGAAATCTGCTCAAGAAAAAGCTGCTAGGTTAAAGCAAATGTTTTGCAACGCCATTCCTTCATGTGATGGCGGGGACCCGAAAATGTCGTTCGTGATGAACGTGCCCCATTGGGCCTATAGAATGACTTGCAGTGGTGAACTTTCGTTAGGTCACTGTTCTACCCTTCCTGGACAAGTGTCATTGTCTCCGAGTCCAGGAGGAAGAAAGGTTTGTTGGCCCGAGTAGAATCCAAATCCTAAACCTTGACACAGGGTGCACACGAGAGCTGGCAGCTCCACCGACTCGAAAGCAGTCCTTTTCAACCGTAGCTGAATTCTTTCCCACACAAAATATTCCCTACATCCACTTAGCATTCATTGGTGCTGACAACAGCTGTTCCCGTCCATGACGACTCGCCGCGCGGGCGGGGTTTCCATGGAGGCGCGCTAAGGCATCCGTTATACTCCCGCGGGAGCATCCGCGGAACGTCCGCGGACCAATGGTGCACG
Organism: Heligmosomoides polygyrus bakeri; assembly: GCA_947359475.1. Lineage (NCBI taxonomy): Eukaryota > Metazoa > Nematoda > Chromadorea > Rhabditida > Heligmosomidae > Heligmosomoides > Heligmosomoides polygyrus. The sequence continues at coordinate 2,614 of CANAIB010000026.1, forward strand.
GCGGAGGCGGGGGTGGCGAGGCGCGGCGAGGCGCGGCGATTGGCCAGGTGAGGAGTCTTGGCGCGATTCCCGCCCTTCCGCTGATGCTCCCGCGGGAGTATAACTCAGGCCTAAGTGGAGATGACTACTGGTGACTAACGTTCGGACCAGGGGTTGTGCGTTTAACGCTTAACGCCGGATTCACCGGCAACTTGGTTAAAACAGTTAATGAAATTTAACGACGAAAGCTTCCGTTAAGTTGCACTAACGACATCTTATGACCATTTGTGAAGTTTATTTCTCTTTCATATAAATACGTTTTCGACGATTTTTTTGGATGAGCTTTCGCAATATCATTGCGATACCGAGGGAATTCTCTACATACATGAATCAGTGAAAATAGGCAGTCGGTATCGTCCACATATTGGATTGTTCTATAATTAGTGTCATCTTTTTCATAGATGACGTGAACTATATATTTTTAAGTAGCAGTGATTGCTTACATTATTATTTACTATTTTAAAGGATAGGCTTCATAGTATCTCTTATATTTTTTCCTATTGCATAAGCTTACACTTATGTTAAACGGAATCAAACTAACAGTAAACAGCCATAAAACGTCCATCTTCCCAAAAGCTGAGCGTCATTAATAAAAGCCAAATTGGTAAAACATTAAGTTGAAAATGGACAGTCAAAGATAGCATTATCGGAATATTTTATCGTTTTACTTGCGAAAGGGAAAAAGTGTGGTGCAAGCTCAGAAGAAATTATGCGAAGTTTACGGTGAGGACTGCCTTGAAAACGCCAGTGTCAGCGTTGGTTTGCTCGCTTTCTCAACACTTCTTTAGAATTGTTGGCTTTTTCTTGCTCTTTGACCAATTGACCTGCATTCACTTTTCTATGCAGTTGCTTCGTATATTTTTGGGCATCTTGGGTCGTTTCTCATGCTTGATTGCTACACACTAATTTTATGTACTTCCCAACCAGTCAGCTTCTTCGCAGTTACTTTGTGGTACTTATTTCATGCGTGGGGTTTAAAAAGCATAAAGTTGAACGGGTTTTTCGTACAGCATCAGATGCTGATTGTAGGACTATGTTAAGGCAGCGTTGAGCCACGTCTAACCGATATAGTGTGGCTGCTGGTTCTGTCATTACTTCGATTTTATTGAATTTCGTGCCGTGTCTACGATATTACTCAAACTTTTCATCTTCTTCGAAGGCTGCCTTGGCAGTTTTCTTTGAGAGAAGCACAGTCAACATACATGTAAAACAGCGAACATGTGTATATGAGACCACCTGAACTTAAGTAAAGAGAGAAGAAGCCGATGACCGCTCTATGTCAGATATATGAGGTTAGTCCAAAAACTATTACTTTACTAATGCATGAACATCTTAAAAAGTTCTGCGAAAAAGGTGTACCTTTAAAGGTGCAAATCTGTGTCTAGCAAGGAATTTCCTTTATGTATGTGTTTTTTTTTTTTCGTCTAATTTGCGCATTCTGTGTTATACTGTTCATCATTCCACAATATCCTTTACAAGTGTGGTAAGAAATTGAGACACCCAAAACACATTCAAACCTCGTGCAAATATGCTGTGCAGTATGGTGCTTTTTAACACGTTGACAACAATACCGCTCAAGGGTGCGTTGTAGCCAGTCTGTCTCGTTGAACGACAGCCGCTCAATGGTGCGCGGCGGTCTATTTAGTTGAGAAGGACGGCTCAGGTCGATCCAAATTTCGTCTGGAAGGGTTATTTGGAATGGTGAACATGATGCCGATGTCCGTCGTATCGATTGACCAGTCGGTTTTCTAACAAATTGATAACTGCAGTTTTCGTGTCGGGACCTTCGATTTTGCACAAAGTCCATGTGCATGGTTATTTGAGAAGCTGTTCACAAATCTCACGTTTTCTTTTCGGAATTTCATTAGATTTCACATCTGGGACAGTCTATTTCTTTAGCGCTTTAGCAGCTTTCCTCTTTTCCTCTTCTTCTTCTTCTTCTTCTTCTTCTCTCTCTCTCTGGATTTCCCATTCTTTCTCTGCATTGATGACACAACTGAAAGGAAATAGGTGAACGATCAGTTATGTTACGCTGGGTATGAGCTGGTTAACGATACCCATATCCAACGTAACATATCGTAGTTAGTTTCCTTAAATTCTAAAAATCGCACATCACAGCACCAAAAATAATTTCCTGGACGACGTTCTCGCTAGATCGGTGAGCCTGTCCCGTCATATCATCTCCCAACCATATTACGTATTTCACATAGCCCACGTAGCTTACTTATCGCTACCTATCGTGGTTGACTGGTATTTGAAAAGAAAGTGTGATATTCGTGATCAGCACCTCCAATAACCCCTTTCAAGGGAATGGTCTGAAGCGCATATCTGAACGGGGGAGTGAGTCATATAGGGGGAATCCTAACCCCTCAATTATATAACAATGTGTTTATTTTTTGCCAAACCGTTAAGCCCAAGGATTTGGGGTCCTTAAAGTCACAATGGAATACGGCTTATCACGATTTTGGGGGTCTTGCACGCCCGCGATGCCTCCGCCAGCAAGCGGCTCGGAGCGCAGTGGAAGTGGGGTTGCCACATGGGAGGAAGGTCGGGGTTTTGGATCTTGTACGTTGCTGCATTTACATTTCGACTGACTGGTTGAGATTTGGGGATTCTGACGTCTATTCCATTTTCAGACGCCTTCTGCGCATTTTCTGGCTGTACGCTGTGAAGGTAGCTTTCCTACAACTTGTTTATTACTGGCCGGTTCTTTAACCACAACGTCTTTGTCAGTTTAAAATTGACGTGCTTCGAAGTCTTTTAGTATGCCGGCCGTCCGTTCGGCCAGCTTGATTTCTTCCCTCGAAGATTCCTTGTCTAAAGATGGGCCACACTTCAACGGGAGCAGGTTGGAAACAGACTGTGAGGAGCCTGTAGCCTTTATACGTTGACCGTATTGTGCCCAGTGGTGCTTCATGCACTTTGTACCTGTGTATCACTGATGTTGAACATTTCTATTTCATCATGTTGAATACAGTAGCATTCAGCTGGGAAATTAGGCATAAAGACGTCTGAAAATGGTATAGACGTCAGAATCCCCAATTCTCAACCAGTCAGTTGAAATGCAAAAATGCAGTAGTACAAAAGAACCAAAACCTCGACTTTCCTCGCATGAAGCGACTCCACTTACACTGCGCTACGAGCCGCTTGCCGGCAGAGGCATCGCGGGCGTACAAGACTTCCAAACTCGTGATGCGCCGTATTCCGTTATGACTTCAAAGACTCCCTACTCCTTGGGTTCAACGACTTGGCAAAAAATAAACACATTCATACTAACTGAGGTGTGAGGGTTCTCCCTATGTGACTCGTTCCCCCGTTCAGACATACTCTTCAGACCCCTCCCTTGTTAGACGAAGTTCAGTACAACGGTGAGTCTGACACGACCACCCTAGTTATCGATTTTAGAGATAAGTTTGCGTAACCGTCCAAACAGACACCATCATCGTGTTCATCATCCCAAATTATCTTTTAGAAGAAGTTTGGGTCATACATGCGAAGATCTCGAAGGATCTCGTCTCATACTTGCGCGTTGCGCTTCGTCCCACGGGACATCACTGCCCGGAAAGCAGAAGATGCGGGTTCGAGTACCGCCTGGCGCAAGAGTTTTGATCGCAACAAAACATCCTGTAACAACATATAGCCTCTCTACTAGCCGCTCCATGCTTAAACAATTGTGTTAAAGCATTGTTACTAGTAAGGTCTTCAGCTTAACCGGTTTCATGCTGATATCAGCGGCCGGCCCATCCCCGTATCACGGGTGGGTGCTGACAGACCTAGAGGGGTGGGCAGACATAACTCTAACGCCGCTCGAACCCCCCTGGCATCGTGAACGATGCGCTACGAAATTGGACAAGTTGTCGCGGTACGACTGCTTTCGACAGAGACGGCTATTATCGGCTAGTGACTCGCGCTAGAGCGCGAAAGTGTGTGCCGGCGACTGTCGACCGCGTTTTTCGGGTAGTGGAAGGGAAGTAGTTGGGTGAGAGATGTTTGATGTCTCCTGGTAGTGCGCGTGAATTCCACGCCCAATGCTATGAGTACCTCGCTCACACTAGTGTATTGTTAACCGGTAGCAAATTAGAGCGCATAGAATCCTAACCAAGGTAGCTGTTATGTCTTCAGCCATGTCTATTGCACGTGAACTTATGAGTAATAGGCCTCCTTGAAGATTCTTTCTTGAAGAGGAAGCGTTTGCTAAGAAAGTGGTGGTGGAATAAGGCTTACGATCAGTCTGTTTCAAAAAGGGAAACGGCCTAGGACCTGATAAGTAAAATTCGAAACAAGAACTGGCCAGAGATTATTAAGTAGATGTTTCGGAAGCAAGCCCTTTTAAGTTTCCGAAATTCTTAACAGATTTCCTTTGAAGGGGGCCTTGCTATCAAGCGTTTGAAGTTTTCAGGGATTGCTGAGACGTGTGACTTTTGCTAGAATTCAAAGACAGGTCAAGCTCGAACTAATCCGTAGCTTTTTCTCTAATTCTAACTTTGTTCTATACTTGACCTTTTCCTTTCTCTAACTCACTTGTCATAGTTCACGTGTAATGACATTGGCAGACACCCTCTTTAATAAACACTAGAAACCTTTGTATTTCTCCATTCTCCCAGCAGAAGCAGAGACATGTTACTACTTCCTTTTTCTCTCAAGCTCCACCACTGAGCCAGTTCGTCTCTTTCATTTCATTTAGGGCTCCCTGTGGTGGCACTAGGAGGGGTTTCAACCTACAAGGGTTGCTAATATGTTTGATGGAGTAGGCAGTGGCAAAATTTGGTGCTCCGCGGCTAGCTACGCGTCACGGAGCGCACGTCCGCGCTTCAGTTCCGCAACGTCGCATGCGGCTAGCGCGCGACATCGCGTTGGAGTTACGTCCTGGAGCCACCTGGAGGATATTGCGAATGTTATATGCGGTCAAACAGCGCCGGTGGTGTAAGGCGAACATCGCTGCCCAGAAAGCAGAAGGTGCGGGTTCGAGTCCCTCCTGGCGTAAGAGTTTTGATCACAACAAAACATCCTATAACAACATATATATTTTTTCCTGTCCGTGTTGTAATCTTTCAGGTTGTATTTTGCACTAGTTACGGTTTTCTCAAGATGTCAAATCATCGCACTGCGAGCTCCGTCGTCAAGAAAAGCAGCAATGCGACATCGTTAACCTGCTCAGTTGACTGTTTCCACAGAAACTCGTTGATATAAGGAGCTTGGACATGAAGGTGATCGTCCAGCAGAAGGAAGAAATCGCACTTTCAGTACGCCGCAAATCCGGATTATCATCGGAAAGTGAAAATTTCCAAATCCGAGGGTCTTCTGAGAAAAATCGCCTGTGATGGCGGTGTCAGTTCCACATGGGTGCATCGAATAGCCGGAAAGAAACGCGGACTAAAGCCTTACAAGTTCCACAAAGTCCAGCTCTAAAGCCTTACAAGTTCCACAAAGTCCAGCTGCCGATGGACAAAGTAAGCGCGAACGGCTCCATCGCTGCCGCCAGCTCAAGCTGCGGGTCGCAGGTCGCGGATGGGAGCGAACACTGTTCAGCTGTTCACCGTGGAGTAGGTTCGCAACCTACAACACGGCAGGACCTGATCTGTAGGGGCTAAAGCCATCATTTCCATTGCAGGACATCGTTAATATCAGGACTGGACGAGGTAGGAAGTTGACTGCTATCACTCCGGAAACGACAAAAAAGGTTCGCGAGCGGAATCTTCGTAATCATCGCCGTTCGATGCGAAAAATGGCCCAAGAACTCAAACTTTCTGTGTGTTAGAACCATCGTCAGGAAGAACCTTAAGACGTATACATATCGTTTTCAACATGTCCACATGCCAACTGAGAGAATGAAAGCTGAGCGAAGATGTAAGAACTTGCTAAAGCGGTTCGCGAATGGCACGCACCGCGCGATCTGGTGAGAAAGTCTTTACCCTAGAACTCACGATTAATCGTCGAAACGATGGCATTCTCTCACAGAAGGTTGGAGCTGCTATCCGCGACGGGAAACTGGTCGGTAGAACAGAACATCTGGTTTCAGTTATGGTTTGGGGTGTGATTACTTCAAACGGCAAGTCCCCATTAGTTTTTGTCGAATCCGGCGTCAAAATTAACAAGGACGAGTATCAGAAAACGATTTTGGAGGACGTGTTGAAGCCCTGGGCCGATACACACTTCGGTAATGACAGATGGTGCTTCCAGCAGGACTCTGCGCCTGCACACATGGCGACGACAACGCAGCAGTGGTGCAAACGTAAGCTCCCGGATTTTATTGCTTACGAAGACTGACCTTCGAATTCACCGGATCTGAATCCTCTGGATTCCTCTGTCTGGTCAGTTATTGAGAGCAAAGTCTGCTCTACTCGACACGCAAGTTTGCTTTTCTGAAAACTTCCCTGACTTAAGCACGGAACAAAATGAGCGAAGATTACTCCGTAGCACATGTGATGCGTTCTTTACTCGTCTGAGGGCTTGTGTTCGTAAGGAAGGCGGCCAGTTCGAATGACTTTGATGTTTTTATTAGTAACGGAATGAAGAAGTTACGTCTTAGGTTTCGTTGTCAAATCCGCATTTGTGTTGAGGGGATATATATATATATATATATATATTCGATTTTCTAAGGCTAATTTCAAAACGCCCGATGGAATTTTCTGCGTTTGCGAATGACTTAAGATTTATTGCAAAGTGGATAACGTGGCGCAGTCCCAAGCTCTCCACCCAACCGTTGACAGAGTATGTAGATCACAAGAATCTGAAGTCCGAAGAATGGAGTCAGCCGCCGTCTAAAGCGAAATTCAGAGTGCTTCACTTCGGAAGTAAGAATAACAGGGTTCCTTACTCCATTGATGGAGCATCCCTTAAAGTGGTGAATAACGTTTTGGATTCCTGGTTACGGAGGTTCTCAGTTTAGATAAACTTTGTGCTGTGTTAGCGAATAAAACCTCAAATGCAATGCGTGACCTGTTCCGATCTCTTTCAACCACGAATTCAGATGTGTTCCTTCGAGGATACAAAGTTTACATAAGACCTTTGCTAGAGTATGGAAACCCTTTGTTTAATCCTCATCTAAGGAAAGATGGGAATTGCCTGGAAGTGTTCAGAACAACTTTATCAGAACGCTCATGATGAGACAGTTAGGATTCTCCTACGATCAGATACCCAATAGTACTGATCGGAACCCTAATTTCCATTGGCAAACCTTGGGGCATAGGAGAAAGAGGAATGGTGTTATTCTTTACTATGTATATGGTTATCCATCAATGACCAGTATCAAGCCTTCGGATATAATGCCGGTAAGGTTGGGATACACGCATGTAGGGCAGCATCCCTATTTGCTAAGCTTCAAAAGAAAGAAGGGATCCCGTTCATTTGCCTGCTTTCGATAAACTCCCTCAGCGTTGTTGAAGCGATTGGTTTTTCCAGCTGTCTTATTTGCTTCCGTCAACGATTTTCTTGCGTCCCATTTGCCAGGTTGAGCTATTGAATGGTTATTGACCATATTATGTTCCGTTCTTCGGAGGGTTGCCTTAAACGCACGATTACCCTCGCGTAATAAATTTAATCCAATCTATTCAACACAATCACGATTTTCTTACATGCAAAGAAATCATGTTGTTTCAGCCGTCGACGGCCTCTCTGCAGACGGCCAACGGATCCTGACCGCTGAACGGAACCGGTACAGCGCTGCGCTGTTCTCGTACTGCATGGCAACTCATGGAATGCCCAACGCTCCTGCACATTACGCAGCATTGTTAGCAATCGTGGACATCCTTCACCGTCAGGCTAAAATTCAGAAGGACGTACATGTCTTCGTGCAAATGCGGCGAGTATGGGCCCCTGTGCCTCTGATCGAAGAGATTATGGAATAAATGTCAACGTGGGTGTTTTAACTGTACCTAAGTGCATTCCAAAGATTTGCATATTGATCGGGACTGTAACATTAACGTTTCGGTGATGACTGCTAAATAAATCCTTTGTCTGATACCTTTTTGCGAAACAGCAAATATGAAGGACTAGCTGAGCTCATTGATCCACTTTTCATAATCTGCAGTCATGGTTGAATTGGCTGACCTGGCCTTTCTCGCATTCAATGCTCACGCGATTTTAGGATCGCCCAGGAATTTTACAAAGGTTCCCTCCGGCTCTATAGAAGTTTCGTCCTAGCTAATAATCTTATCGTGGTTAGAAACCGAGACAGACAGCCTTTTGAGAAATCTTGATTTTCAATTCGGCTGCCAACGAGTTGTTTCTATATCATAGCTATAAGTTCTCCTGCAAAGTTTGTCCAAAAGAAGGTTCGTGCGAGTACTTCAGAATCTCCATAAAACGATTATTGATGCTTCCTGCTCAACCTTAATTTATTCGATCTTTTATTTATGTACTACATCGCAGAGTTGTGATCATATAAGATACCACAAAAACTCGTTAAAGCAACCTTACTACCTTAATCATTTAGTGCATAGCGGTTTGCGATTTCTTTCCAAAGCAAATCGAGTTTTGGATCAAAGCCGTGTTCCTGTGCATAGTGCCCCCCTTCCCCCCCCCCCCCCCCCCCCCCCTGCACCGTGCATAGTTCCATAATGAAATCTTTTTGATGTTTCAGCGTAACGCTCAGAGATTTCCAAGGGAGGGGATCAGGTAACTTAAGGCATTCATATGTTGTATTGCATGTTATATGTATTGATGCGTAGCTATCTCCGGCAACGACGCTGCAGTTTTCATAGCCGGTCCGTAGTCTCATAGTGAAATGTTTTCATATTTCAGGAATTTCCAAGGGAGGGTACCAAGTAAGTTAAGGCATTGATGTGTTGCATTGCATGTTTTATGTGCAGATGCGTAGCTATCGTTAACAATTCATATTGGACTGCCCCCCCCCCCCCCTGACAGGGATTGCACCAGCCTGTCTTGGTCCACTTCTGAAAATTGGAGGACCTGGGCAGGTAGAAAAAGCATAGTAACGCAGCGTGAAGTAAATACGCCCGCACCATTCGCCACTAATTTTTAGGGACGTAAGGGAAGAATTATATAGCAGCGCCTGGTGTAGTCGAAAACTGGAAACTGTAGTCGAAAAACTTTCTGTCTCCGATTTTCTCACCTCCAATGGAGAGAAATTCAATATCGCGTTCAAAAGATCGATAATATCGATGAAATTGTTTTAAAAACGGTTTCGTCTCAATTTTCCGGGGTTTCTGGATTACCGCGGCAGCAGTGAATGACGGCCGAATGAGCTGAGGCGCCCCGGCATGTTGACAGAGGCGATGACTCAGAGCGATATGGTCCCGCAACGATGTCCCAGAATTACACCTTGAAACAACGGTGGACCACTAGGACCGGTTTTATTCTGGTTGTAAGCGTGTGGATTACCGCGGCAGCAGTGAATGACGGCCGAATGAGCTGAGGCGCCCCGGCATGTTGACAGAGGCGATGACTCAGAGCGATATGGTCCCGCAACGATGTCCCAGAATTACACCTTGAAACAACGGTGGACCACTAGGACCGGTTTTATTCTGGTTGTAAGCGTGTGGATTACCGCGGCAGCAGTGAATGACGGCCGAATGAGCTGAGGCGCCCCGGCATGTTGACAGAGGCGATGACTCAGAGCGATATGGTCCCGCAACGATGTCCCAGAATTACACCTTGAAACAACGGTGGACCTCTAGGACCGGTTTTATTCTGGTTGTAAGCGTGTCGAACTCTGTTGGATTTATATAGTACGCCTTGGAAGAGTGCCCAAGCGATACATAGAAAGCATGAGTGGGTGTGAGAAACTGATACATGCGCTCAACCCAACGAATTTCGAATGGGAGAATCTTACTAAATGTGAGATCGCGCCATGCACTCCAAAAGTTGACCGCAGCTTTCATGCGATTGATAGTGTAAATGCCACTTACATGAACCACCAAAGTGGGATATGTGTGTTCCTCACCGTTGTATTTGTTGTTCAACTTCTGCTTTCAATCGAATAAAAATCGTAACGTCTTGGAGGAGGGCACAACCGATAAAAACGAGTCTACTTACAGCCCACAGCGAAGAGGCAAGCATATAGCGTAATAAAATATGAGATCGCGCAATGCACTCCAAAAGTTCACCGCAGCTTTCATTCGATAGATAGAGATGCTACTTACATGAACCATCAAAGTGGAGGCGATAAGTAGGAAGCATGAGTGGGCGGGAGAAACTGATGCAAGCGCCCAACACAACGAACTTCGAATAGGAGAACAGCAGCAACAGGAGTGAGCTGTGACCTCGACCGGTGCATACAGGCGGCGGAGCCGTACCCCACACTAACATATCTGCAGGAACACCGCAGGATACTGCAAGTCCACTAATTGAACAGTAGCGAGGACAGGGGCCTTCATGTGGGCCAGCTCGAGGCAGTAGCCACCCAACACGTGCGCGGACAGAGCCGCGGCGCCGGCCTATTTCACAATGCCTCACGTATCCTCCTCGGCAGCGGCGATTGCTCACCTCCGGGCACTCCCGTTCGGAGAGAGTAGTGAGTAGAGAGTAGATCGTGCCTCAAACTTGGGTGATTAAACCATTGAGCCCGCGAAGTTTACGAAGTTCCGAAGAATTACGATCAGACAAAAAAGCCCTCCTCTATTATATATATATATATATATATATATATATATATATCAACACCTATATATAAAAGAGTTTGTCCGTCGAGTGATTTAATCTAAGTGAGATACGCCGCATCACCCACAGCGAGAGCGGTCGAATGATCTAACCTAAGTGAGGTATGCCGCATCACCCACAGCGAGAGCGGTCGAATGATCTAACCTAAGTTAGGTACGCCGCATCATCCACAGCGAGAGCGGTCGAATGATCTAACCTAAGTGAGGTACGCCGCATCACCCACTGCGAGAGCGGTCGAATGATCTAACCTAAGTGAGGTACGCCGCATCAACCACAGCGAGAGTGGTCGAATGATCTAACCTAAGTGAGGTACGCCGTATCACCCACAGCGAGAGCGGTCGAATGATCTAACCTAAGTGAGGTACGCCGTATCACCCACAGCGAGAGCGGTCGAATGATCTAACCTAAGTGAGGTATGCCGCATCACCCACAGCGAGAGCGGTCGAATGATCTAACCTAAGTTAGGTACGCCGCATCATCCACAGCGAGAGCGGTCGAATGATCTAACCTAAGTGAGGTATGCCGCATCACCCACAGCGAGAGCGGTCGAATGATCTAACCTAAGTTAGGTACGCCGCATCATCCACAGCGAGAGCGGTCGAGTGATCTAACCTAAGTGTGGTAGGCCGCATCATCCAAAGCGAGAGCGGTCGAATGATCTAATCTAATCGTAAGTGAGGTACGCTGTATCATCCAGAGCGGGGTAAAAATTTCCCATTGAACGTGGGAATTGTTGCAGCATGGGAAGCGCATTCTTTTACTGCTTGACACAACAGCACCTACGCGCGTCCCTGAGCGTCCAGATTCAGAAGCCGTACCGCCAACTTCGTGCCATTAGTATAAGAAGGCCACTAAAGGGGTAAGAGTATAAGGGAGACTTCGAGGGGGGGGGGGGGAGAACTGACAGCGACCGGAGGTAGCGACTTGGAGGAAGCATCGGGATGGGGGGGGGGGTCGATAGGGGGATCAATGAAGCAGGCCAGGAGGTGGCACCAAGAAGGGTTTAGGCATTAAGGAGGGAGCAGTAGTGAATTAGCAATCAGGTGGAGGGGAACAGTTAAGAGGCTCAGTAAGGGGGTCCATTACCAGTAAGAGAGTACGGTTTTAGAAGTTGTGACATCGATGACACGCAATGGGCGTTCGCTCGCCGTCGTCGTGTGTGAGCGTGGGAGAGCTACTTAATTGGGGAGAGTAGTAAGGAGGATTTCGAGGTGGAGGGGTTCTACCTGAAAGAAGGGACCTGGAGTCGGGACCAGGACTAGGAACCAACAAGAAGCGAGTCGTAAGGGAATTCATATGGGGAACGAGGAATCTGCCATATGCATAGCCTCATCAGGCTCGACATAGCGCCGACTACGCGCGCTTCTGAGCTTCTTAATTCGGAAGGCGGGTCTTCTGAGCTTCCGGATCCAGAACATGGGCCCTCTACGTCGCGCAACAAGCGTACTGATTCTGAATATGTGTCAACGACGTCTGCCGTTAACATGGGAGGTCCACTAAGGATGTGGTGGAAAACGGCAGTAATGGAACCTCTAGGGCTTACCAGGAGAGCGAGCAGGAAGGAAAGGAACAACCTGGAGAAGGGGCCAGGACGGAAAAACCAGCAAGAAGAGACAAGTAGGGGTTAAAAATGGAAACATAAAAGTGGGCCAGGAGTTAGGACCAGGAAGGTGGGGGAACTAAAGAGAGAAGGGAAGACCAGTAAAGGCGGACCGGCAATTAGATCCAGTAGAAAGAAACTAGTGAGGGGGAACCTGGCTTCGGAAGAGATGTCAACGATACACGGAAACGCCAGATGTTGAACATGAGAACGCTTGCGGAAGAGCAACCTGAGGGGCAGAAGTACTGCGCAGAGCAAACCAATGGACGGTCCGGAGAGAATGTCTATGATGAAGGTACCGAAATGGCGAACGGCTTGATGCCGATAAAGCACGCAGCAGGTCCTAGATGTTGGCGAATTTTAAGTTTTACAAAAACTACTTTCCATATGTCACAGTGATGCTGCAAAGTCGCGCGAAGCGCGCAAGCGCGAGACACGCCTTTAGGCGTGTCGGAGCACTTGTATATATATCACCTGTGTCACCTGTCGTCCCGTTGATCATCGAATAGCTCGAGCGGGTTCAGGAGCGTCTCCATTCGTACCTGTCGCGTGCCAGAGTGGTCCAATGGATCCTCCTCGCTCGAGGGACACGAAGAACGTCATATCGGTCGTTCAGGGCTTTAACGAAGAAGTCCGTCCAACGCGTTGGTGGGCGTCCTGGTGTTCTTTTGACATCCCGCGGAATCCAGTCGGTGATGGCTCTTGTCCAGCGGGAGTCTGCGAAGCGCATTACGTGGCCGGCCCACCTAATTTTCGACAACTTGGCCCACGCGACCCCCGCGTCTCTGATCTTCGAACGTCGGCGAAGCTCGGAACTCCGGAGGCCTTCTCTCACTTGCGTGAGTCGTGTCACTCCGAGCATCGTCCTCTCGATTCCACGCTGCGCGACGCTGATCGCGTGTTCATCCTGCTTTCGTATAGCCCAGGTCTCTGAGGCGTATGTTAGCGCAGGAAGAACAGTGGAATCGAATAGGTGGGCACGGAGTCGGACGTTCTTCGTCTTCTTCGCGACTTCTTCGACGCTCTTGAAAGCTCCCCAAGCCGCTCTTTTCCTCCTGCTCAGCTCTGGTGCTAGGTCGTTGGCCATGTTGACTTCGCGACCCAGATACACATAGCTGGAGCATTCGGAGATGTTCGTTCCGCTGAGCGAGAATGGGGCATCAGAAACCCATCCGTTCCTCATGAGCATCGTCTTCGTAAGATTCAGCTGCAGTCCAACGTTCCCACATACACGATCGAAGTCGGCCAGCTTTCGCTCCGCCTGGCTGATGCTCGGTGTTATGAGCACGATGTCGTCAGCGAAGCGAAGATGATGTAGTTGCCGGCCGTCGATCTTCATTCCCATGTCTTCCAATTCTAGTTCGCGCATGACGTTTTCGAGAGTGGCGCTGAAGAGCTTCGGGGATATGGTATCCCCCTGCCGAACCCCTCTCTTCACGTCGATGAGGACGTCGTTGTAGAATGGTGAGATCTTGGTCGTGAATCCACTGTACAGCTCTCGAAGGACTCTGATGTACTGAATAGGAACGCCCTGAGTGAGCAGGGCTTCGATGACCGCTTCAGTTTCGACAGAGTCGAATGCCTTCTTCAGGTCGATGAACGTAAGGCAAAGCGGCAGCTTGTACTCTCGCGACACTTCGATGAGCTTCGTAATGGTGTGTATGTGGTCGATCGTGCTGAATCCTCTCCGAAATCCTGCATGGCTGTCCTTCGTCCAGCGTTCGGCTGATCCTATTCAGGATAACTCGAGTGAACAGCTTGTAGATTACGGACAGCAGGCAGATCGGGCGATAGTTGCCAATGTCGTGCACGTCTCCCTTCTTGTACAGCAAGACGGTCCTGCTGGTCTTCCACTGAGATGGAACCTTGCACTCCGACAGGTAACGTGTGAAGAGCCGCGCCAGGGTGTTGATGTGCGCTGGCGGGAGGTACTTCAGGTGTTCGGGTCTGATCCTGTCGGGACCGGGTGCTGTACGTTTCTTCACCATCGAGATGGCGTGTCGGATCTCGGAAGGGAGAACACGACGTATCCATCCTGCGGAAGATGGCATGGGGCAGGTGGATGTGGCTATCGAAGAGATCGGAGTAGAAATCGTGGACTACCTTCTCCATGGTCCTTCTGGAAGAGGTAACGGTTCCGTCGGAACGTCGGAGAGCGGTCATCCTGGTCTTGAAGTTGGCGAAGTTTCGGCGGGCATTGCGGATGCTCAACCCTGCCTCTGCTGCTTCAGCCAACACTTCCGCCCTTCTCTCCTTGAGATCTTCCTTTATCGCCGCTCTGCATAGCTTCGCAAGCTCGGACGTCAGCTGATAGTTGCCTGACTCTCGTGCTGCTCCACGCTGGCGTATAAGCTCGAGAGTTTCCGGAGACAGGCGCCTCTTGGTGGTCTTCAAGCTCTCGGCTCCCTTAGCACTATCGTAGAGATGGTGCACGAAGCGATCGTATTCCTCATCGACGTTGTCCATGACGGCATCTTCCCAAAGGCCGGCAAGAGAGGTGTAAATGTCCCAGTTGATGGTCGTTCTGGGATTCCTCTTCTTGAACTTCGCGGCCTTCTCTCCTTGACGCGAAAAGCGAAACCTCGCGCGAAGGAGGCGGTGGTCCGATCCCGTATAGAACTTGGGGACAACGGAGACGTCGGTCAGGCAATACTTGCGATTGAAGATGATGTGGTCGATCTCGTTGTGGAACTGGCCACCGGGAGATTCCCAGGTCCATCGTAGGGAGGGAGGCTTCTGGAACTGCGAGTTTCCATGGATGGTCTTGGTCGACATGATAAACTCAGACAGCCTTTCACCTTGCTCGTTCCACTCCAAACCGTGGGTTCCGATGTGAAGTTCTTCTGGCGACCTTCGCGGTCAGATCTTGGCGTTGAAGTCGCCGACGATCACCTTGTAAGGTGTGATCTTCCTTATAGAACTTCTCCAGCTCCACGTAGAAGGCTTCGACCTCTTCGTCGTCGTAGTCGGATGTTGGGGCATACGCGACGAATACGGTCAAAGCTGGCACGGAGTCACATTGCTTCAGTCGCAGACGTCCGATTCGGGTTGTCAGAGACTCGTACGAATCGATGTTCATGGCCAAGTGCGTGTTGACGAGGACACCAACGCCGCCTACTCCCCTGCTGTCGCATGTTCCGAGGAACAGTTCTTCTCCGGAGTCGTAGGCGGCGTGTAGGGGTGGTGTCTTCTCGTCTCGGTCAGTCCGATGACGTCGTACTTGATCTTCTTGGCTTGTATCATCAGGTCCTCGACGGATGCTTCCGATGCAAGTGTGCGGGCGTTGTAAGTACAGATCGTCATCCTAGTCCTTCTCAATTTGCGCAGCCTGGTTAGGCCCTGAGATTTTAGCAGCCTCTCCGTACTTGTCCTTCCCATCGCTGCAGAAATGGGGGCTCTTTCGGGGTCAGGGGAATGAGGCCCTTTAGTGCTGCTGTGTTTGACTTCTATACAACACGGGTAGCTAGTCAGGCTCTGTCGTGCGGGCGAAGAACTCCGGGCAGCCAGCCAGACTGCCCGAGGGGACGGGGCGAGACTTTTGAGGCGGCCTCGAATCGCCTTACGATGTACTCCCAGTCTACCTCGGTTTTTCTTAAAATACCAAATCTTGAGATTTTCTTCCATGAAGAAATCGATTAACCACTATCACGGAAGGATTAAAAACGATCAATTGAATTGTGAAAAAATTCATCGGCAACATTGGCAGCACACAAGTATTGAAGATTTCTACATCAAATGTTCTGCCTTCGCAGGGCGGATCAGTCTATGTAGTTTGCTTAGCGAGGTTAACAATTATGGGCGTCCACAAACTCGATACTCCAAAGTAGGAGTGTTCCGAAGTCTAAGAATATCATAAAATTGAAGGCACGAAAGTGGTTAATCCTTCAAAAAACAATTTCTATGTGACCATGAAAAGCTATGGAATACAAAAATACGCGTGGGATCTCATGTAAACTATAATAGAAATAAGGACATGACTAGATCAAATAGGTAAGCTTGCATGCTGTTTTATTCAAGGAATGTGCAGATGATATCCTGTTTCACCTCTTAGCCCTATACAGGATTCATTACTGCAATGGAGTATAGTGGTATAGTGGTACTACAGGTATCTCCCCGAGGACCATCATTAGGGCAGGGAGCTGTAGTACGTCCTAGGCGCCGAGACCCGGGTTTATATACACCCCTAACTAGGTCAAGTGTGGCGGGAGATTGTATAGGTCACTGTTTATTGGGCCAGAGGTGATCTTTGCGGCGAGTAGACAACGTGGTTGACCGCTAAGGGGCTAGAATTGATCTAGCAGCGTTTGCATGAATTTGCGAGTTTCTTTATATGAGCTTAAAAAACCATACTTGTAGGTGATGCTTTTGTTATGAAGAATGCACTTCAGTACACCTTGCAGAATAATTTTTTTATTATAGTTTAGTTCAATAAGGGAGGATATCAAGCTATTAGGTTGTAACGAATTAAATGGCACTGGCTCGCGCCATTTTTTGGCGCGTCTTTACGCGTTTGATCAAGAACAACCCGTAACATGTGGCATATCATTTAGAAGCGCAAACTTTGCTCTACCGGTGAGTACCAAATTTTCTATGTAAAAGTGGGAAAACTTTAGAGTTTTATTGACTTTTTTGCAGATGGACAAAAGGGTAATCCGAGGCATTTACTTGCGTGAATTCAAGCTGGGCACTACAGCTAAGGAGGCGGACGAGAAGATCAACGCCGCATTCGGTCAAAGATATTCCACAATTCGGACGGCGAATCGTTGGTATCAGAAGTTCCGGAATGGAGATGAGAGCTTGGAAGAACATGAAGGTCGTGGGAGGCATAGTGATGTTGATGAGGACAAGCTGAGAGATGTGGTAGAGGAGGACCACACAAAGGTACCAGGGAGATAGCGAAGGTTCTTGGCGTCAGTCACAACACAGCTGCCCGGCATCTGAAGGAAATTGGAAAGACCAAAAAGCTGGAAAGATGGGTGCCTCACGAGCTGTCTGAGGAGCAAAGAAACCGACGATATGAGATCTCGTCCGCACTGCTTCTACGGAACGAAACGGACCCATTCCTTGATCGCATCGTAACCTGTGACGAGAAATGGATAATGTACGACAACAGGCGACGATCGGCACAGTGGGTGGACAGCGATGAGAGCCCCAAGGTTTTTACGAAGCCGGAATTGCACCAAAAGAAAGTAATGGTGACAGTATGGTGGTGTTCGCTGGGAATTATTCACCACAGCTTCCTCCCCCCCCCGGTGAATCCATCACGGCAGAGAAGTACTGCATTGAAATTGAAGAAATGATGAAAAAGTTGAAGGATATCCGGCCGGCCTTGGTAAACCGAAGGCGAGTTCTCCTTCTGCACGACAATGCTCGCCCCCATGTTGCACGAATGACGCTGCAGAAATTGAATGAGCTGAGCATTGAAACTCTACCACATCCTCCGTTTTCTCCCGACCTCTCCCCAACAGACTACCTTTTCTTCAAGCATCTTGGCGACTTCTTGGTAGGGAAAATATTCAAATACCAACAGGATGCCGAGAGTGCCTTCGAAGATTTCGTCAATTCCAGAACTTCTGATTTTTATGCTATTGGGATAAAAAAGCTTGTGTCACGTGGGCAAAGATGTGCAGAATCAGAAGGTTTTTATTTCGATTAATAAACTTGCCTACAAGCCGAGATATTAACTGTTCAAATTTACAGTGGTTCAGTGCCATTTATTTCGTTACAACCTAATACTAAGCCTGTTTATGAAATCATCTTTTTGGTGCAATTACGTGATATGCGAAGGGTTTCCGTATAAATTATAGCTTTGTTAAGGGGATAGCTTATATATGAATCGTAGTGTGGAAACCTTATCACTTTAAAGTTAAAGCAATCTGTTTTATTATATTGTTTGGTATATAATACTCCTTCGGAAATATATTAATTGCTAAATCCAAGAAATTACATTCAGAAGAATTTTCATTAGTTCTACTGATTTCTAGACAACTTTTATAAGTATTTGATAGCTCATTATTCTCTGGCAATTAAGAGCATATCCAGTGGGTGCAATTATGTCCCCCGAGGGAGTGGTTCCGCTGCGCCGTGCGAGATGTAAGTCACTGAACTAGTTTTTTTCTAAATTTACCGGACATATTTCATCTTCTCGTGAAGGCTGCTCGACGCTGATTCAAAATACCCTGTTTGTTTTACAAGACATTCAGTTTGAAGAGAGTTTTAGAAAGTGGCAGAAAAGGCACTTTTATCGCTTTTCAGCACAAAGACCAAAAGGTATTGTATCAGGATGGCCTTCCGGCTCTGTTCTGGCGGTTTCGAATGGTCTCCTCTAAATTATCAATTATGTGTTATATAAATTATCTTATTAATTATATTATATAAATTCTCAATACTCACCTGATTCATTCGAGATAATCACTGTTCAATTGAGCAAATTTTTTTCCAACACGGTATCAGCTGACTGATTCAATCAGCGAAGAAACTGAGTGGTCGAAATGCGACAAATTCTAGAAACGTTTTTCCTTGGCCCTGATTTGCCAAGGTTCTACCAGTGAGAAGGTTCTGAGAGGCGGTATTCGGTAGGAGCAAAGTCTGAGGCAGAAATTCAACTCCTGGTTCTTTTAATGTTCGCATGGTGAATTGAAAAACTTGTGGGCGTCAGTTTTCGAGCAGAAGAAAGGGAATTCTTGGCGGAGAATCGTTGGTTATACCGCCCTCAGAAAGGGGGAGGGGGAGGGACGCGCCGAGGACAAGATATCCGAGTCCCTGCTTTCACATGGAGGCATCGCAATTCTAATCATTTCCCTTGGCCCTGCAGCTCTATCCTGAACTGATTTCGTTCTTGAGACAAGAGTCAGAATATTGTTCACCATCTTTGGAGGAAAAGACTTTTCAGCTGCAGCGCCAAGACTTTCTTCAGGTCCCGCCACATTGCTCAGTACTAGTTCGTCGTCCGCATTTTCCGAGAAGTACAGCAACACCATAGCGAGATACGTCATGACAACAACGCGACCATCCACTAGAAAGTTCTTCAACATAAGGAAAATTGTCCGATCCTTGGAAACAGAGGACGGTGAGCCGGTTTTGCGCACAATTACGCATAAGCCTTCAATGTAGAACGCCCGACCGAAATCACCTGTCTGTAGTTGAGGCGAAAATTTAAAGAATTGTGGTGAAAACTGAAAGAATCTAGAGAGAAGAGCGACGTTCTCCTTTCCTCAACTGCCTCCATAACCGAACCGACTGGAAAATGACTTCAGAGTTCCCCGAGATGCGCTTCCCAATTGTCTTCTATCAGCTGTTAGGTTTTTGGACGACGTCACGCCAATTAACGACGGTTTCGCGCGCAGCAAACTTGCCCAAATAGTGCGGCGCGGGCGGGGCGGGAAGTGAGCGGCGGGCAGCACGGTGTACCGAACGAGGCAGCGCGACAGGAGGTACACCGCTGTTCTGCGGACCGGAAACTTTTGTTTTGCGTGTCAAAGGTTTTGTAAGGCTGCCGTCAGACTCTCGGTGAAGCCTAGGGGGTTGGGGGTGGGTGAGCAAGGGGAATGAGAGGAAGACCGCGCGCCCCCAGCAGGGGGCGGGTGTACCTCCTGACCGTCCCCCACCGAACGACAGCCCCCCGGACTTCTTCGGTTGATCAGTGTCGGCCGAAGCTCATACAATTTTAGCACTCCTCGTCGATTTCGTCACAGTAGGACTCTCATGTGATGGTTCGGCCTGTTCCACAAAGTCCTAATGAAACACGCCAGCCGCCGACCACCACACTGTTACCGTCGTGTTTTTCTCGTGAGATTTTGGCTTTAGAAAGGTGGCCGTGTTCCTCTACGTGTAGCCACTGGAAACTGTTCGCTTCTGCGATCTGAGCTAATCACGGACATTCCAGTACAGGCGAAAGGCCCTTGTGACAGGCTGGCCTATGGAGATCCCATGTCACATCACATGGTTGATGACGTTATGCGAGTATCGAGGTAGTGGTACGGCGTCCGCGAGAGCCGCACAAGCCCGGCGAGTGTGAGAAGTATGCGAGGGTTCCTGATGCGAGGTCGGCATCGGGGGGGGGGGGGGGAGGGGAGCAACTGAGCTAGTCCGTAAGTCCCGCGCCGTAAGTAAGACCCGCGTAGCTACGCACAATGTGGGTACGTTGACGGTCCGCTCGTGCAATTTAGAGAAAGCACTGGAGCGAAGACCAGTCGACTTGTGTGCGGAACAGGAGACGAGGTGGCTCTGTTGTAAGTCGAAGGACATAGCCCGAAGCTTCAAGGCCATTCTGTGCGGCAGTTAAAGAACCACCAGCGGAGTCGGTGTAATTTTCTGCGAACCTTTCCGAGACGCAATTACAAGCGTGGAACGTTTTGATGACCGCTTGATGAAGGTCGTGGTCGCTGCTGAACGGCTTGCGATACTTGCGACCCGTTCCTCAGCAACGATTTGTCTTGCGCGGGTCCCAGCTTGTTCGCCACTTTGTTCGATCTTGAGCCAATGTTGAGCAGTGGACGGGCACCTTAATCGAGTTGGTGTTAGAGGTACGTATGTTTTTCCAGTGAACGAGCGAGTCTTGCCATCGTAGAAGAGGAAGACCGATTGGCCGTTTCTTCCCGAGTGATTCCCAATGCACAGTGGCGGTACTCCAACGTCCATCTTTTCGTCTCATCAAATGTCCAGCGAAATAGTGTTTCGCTGCGTCGATATGGAGAATGACGTCGCGAACCCTGGACATTGCTCATATCTGTTCATTATGCAATTCGGAGAGTCGCTGCTAGTGTAAAGAGATGACGACCATCTTCCTTTCCAAGGCCGTTTGCACTCTTCGAAATTGACCTTCTGTTGCCTTTGTTACGGCCCATGTTTCGCACGCGTAGCACAGCGTTGGAAGAACTGTGGAGTTGAAGATATTAGCTCGCAGTTCAAAGTCCTTGCAGCTCTCGATCACGCCTCTCACAGAGTTGTACGCCGCCCATGCCGCTCTCTTCCCTCGTGATATTTCCGGTCTGAGGTCATTTTTCATGTTCAACAATCGCCCGAGGTAGACGTAATCTTCGACCTCATCTAAAGGAGCTCCTTCAAACAGTACTGGGTCGCTTTTAAATTTCGTATTCGACATGTTGATCGTTAGTCTAGCCTCAGCTCCTCCGATGTGAAGCTCGTGCAATATTCTTGATGCTTACTCCGTGGACTTTGTGGTGAGGACAATATCGTCGGCAAAGAGGTGGTTCAGCTGCCTACCATCGGCTTCGATGCCATAGTCGCTCCAATTACAACGACGGATGGTTGATTCCAAACACGCTGAGGAGAGGTTGGGAGAGATGGGATCACCTTGACGTACGCCTCTTTCCACAGCCACCTCTAAGTCGCGATGAAATGGTCGAAATACTGTGACGCATTCGGTGTGGCATTTGCTCAGAATGTTCGTGTAACGTGGTTCGATCCCCTGTTCGTTGAGTGCTTCCCAAACTTTCTGTGGTTACATTGAATCAAACGCTTTGTGTTAATCGATAAACGTCAACACCAGAGGTGCGTGGTATTCTCGAGCAGCTTCGATTACTCGACAGCAGGTGAATATGTGATCCATGGTGCTGAACTTCCGTCGGAAGCCTGCCTGCTCCACCGGTTGCGCTTCTTCCAGAGTCCCCCTGATGCGTGATAGGAGACACCTGGTAGAGACCTTATATAGCACCGGTAGGAGAGTTATTGGTCAATAGTTGGAAAGGTCCTCCTTGTCGCCTTTTTTAAACAGCAGAATAGTCTTGGATCTCTTCCAAGCGGACGGCACTTCACGTTGCGTCACGTAGCGGGCAATGCGCTGCTCCAAGGCACTGAACAGCTTATGACCACAAGCCAGCAGAAATTCAACAGTGATTCCGTCGGCGCCTGGGGATTTACCTTAGACATCGTCTCGATCGCATGACGCACTTCGGATGGCAGGAACGTCGGAACATTGTCGCCAAGAGGTAGACGTGCGGCGGTGGAATGACGTCTTGTCTTGAAAAGGTTCGTGTAGAAGTTCGTCATTATAGACTCCGTTTCTGGCCTAGATGAACATCGCGTTCCGTCAGGAGCCTTCAAGCAGGGAACCACACGACGATATTCTGCAAGATCACGCTTTGTCTACTTCAGACTCCCTTTGTTGATTGCTGCGTCCAATTATCGCTGACATGAGAAAATCCTGTGATCTTCCGTCAGCTTTTGTCTTCATAGCCTGCACAATATAGTGTACTCAACGTGATTTTACTGACAGTCCATCAGTCAAGAAGACGCCGCGTGACATCGGAAATTCGTCGAGAACTGTGATTTGGAGCCCCGACACAGCACTGTTTGGCAATCGTCGTTACCGCGTTTATCATCATCATCATCATCATCATCATCATCATCATCATCATCATCATCATCATCATCATCATCATCATCATCATCATCATCATCATCATCATCATCATCATCATCATCATCATCATCATCATCATCATCATCATCATCATCATCATCATCATCATCATCATCATCATCATCATCATCATCATCATCATCATCATCATCATCATCATCATCATCATCATCATCATCATCATCATCATCATCATCATCATCATCATCATCATCATCATCATCATCATCATCATCATCATCATCATCATCATCATCATCATCATCATCATCATCATCATCATCATCATCATCATCATCATCATCATCATCATCATCATCATCATCATCATCATCATCATCATCATCATCATCATCATCATCATCATCATCATCATCATCATCATCATCATCATCATCATCATCATCATCATCATCATCATCATCATCATCATCATCATCATCATCATCATCATCATCATCATCATCATCATCATCATCATCATCATCATCATCATCATCATCATCATCATCATCATCATCATCATCATCATCATCATCATCATCATCATCATCATCATCATCATCATCATCATCATCATCATCATCATCATCATCATCATCATCATCATCATCATCATCATCATCATCATCATCATCATCATCATCATCATCATCATCATCATCATCATCATCATCATCATCATCATCATCATCATCATCATCATCATCATCATCATCATCATCATCATCATCATCATCATCATCATCATCATCATCATCATCATCATCATCATCATCATCATCATCATCATCATCATCATCATCATCATCATCATCATCATCATCATCATCATCATCATCATCATCATCATCATCATCATCATCATCATCATCATCATCATCATCATCATCATCATCATCATCATCATCATCATCATCATCATCATCATCATCATCATCATCATCATCATCATCATCATCATCATCATCATCATCATCATCATCATCATCATCATCATCATCATCATCATCATCATCATCATCATCATCATCATCATCATCATCATCATCATCATCATCATCATCATCATCATCATCATCATCATCATCATCATCATCATCATCATCATCATCATCATCATCATCATCATCATCATCATCATCATCATCATCATCATCATCATCATCATCATCATCATCATCATCATCATCATCATCATCATCATCATCATCATCATCATCATCATCATCATCATCATCATCATCATCATCATCATCATCATCATCATCATCATCATCATCATCATCATCATCATCATCATCATCATCATCATCATCATCATCATCATCATCATCATCATCATCATCATCATCATCATCATCATCATCATCATCATCATCATCATCATCATCATCATCATCATCATCATCATCATCATCATCATCATCATCATCATCATCATCATCATCATCATCATCATCATCATCATCATCATCATCATCATCATCATCATCATCATCATCATCATCATCATCATCATCATCATCATCATCATCATCATCATCATCATCATCATCATCATCATCATCATCATCATCATCATCATCATCATCATCATCATCATCATCATCATCATCATCATCATCATCATCATCATCATCATCATCATCATCATCATCATCATCATCATCATCATCATCATCATCATCATCATCATCATCATCATCATCATCATCATCATCATCATCATCATCATCATCATCATCATCATCATCATCATCATCATCATCATCATCATCATCATCATCATCATCATCATCATCATCATCATCATCATCATCATCATCATCATCATCATCATCATCATCATCATCATCATCATCATCATCATCATCATCATCATCATCATCATCATCATCATCATCATCATCATCATCATCATCATCATCATCATCATCATCATCATCATCATCATCATCATCATCATCATCATCATCATCATCATCATCATCATCATCATCATCATCATCATCATCATCATCATCATCATCATCATCATCATCATCATCATCATCATCATCATCATCATCATCATCATCATCATCATCATCATCATCATCATCATCATCATCATCATCATCATCATCATCATCATCATCATTTTCATTAGCGTCTGTCCCGCTTGGTGGCGGGGTCCGCTCTTCTGGTGTGGTGACGCCAGTTCTCCCGATCAAATGCTTGATCAGGGTGCATACCAGCCATCTTTAAGTCCAAGTGCAACGTATCTAGCGAACGTTGCTTCGGGCGTCCCCTGGACCGCTTTCCAGGGACCTCAAGGTTCAGGCCAATCTAACGAACGGTGTCGTCGTTAGCGCGAAGGACATAGCCGTAGCCGACTCATCGAAGATGAGCTTCGCGCAGCTTCTCGGCTATCGGGGCGACACCGAACCTCTGTCGTATGGTGTCGTTGTGAACGCGGTCCAAACGCGTAGCTCCAGCCGTCCATCGTAGCATTTTCGTCTCCATTACACTGAGGCGGCTCTCAATTTCCTTCGTCACGGGCCAGCACTAAGCCGTACGTCGCTACTATGTGGACGACTGTTCTACACACCTTCGATTTGAGGTGCTCAGGTATTGTACTGTCGCAAAGCACCCCAGTCAAGGAGCGCCATTTGGACCAGGTTGCACTCACACGTGCGTTCACCTCCAACTTTAGGCTGCCATCGGACGTGATCGCTTATCCGAGATACTTGAAAATGTAACTCGTGAGAGCTCAGTACCATTGATCTTAATGGATCCGTGCTCATCCACATCCGTCGTCAAGTACTCCGTCTTTTTGACGTTTAGCTTGAGACCGATCAATGCCAAGCGATCGCACCACGCCTGTGCCTGTCGCTCGAGTTCGGTTTTATCTTCACATGCAAGCATGACGTCGTCAGCATACAGCAGCGTCCAAGGTGCCGCCATCTGGAGATCTCGTGAAATCGCATCTAGCACGACCACGAAGAGCAGCGGGGACAGCGCAGATCCCTGATGCACCCCCACAGAGATGGGAAATTCCATCGAGGTGCCCGCTGGCGCTCGTACTCGACTCCTTGGGCAAGACTACAGAATGCGCACCCACTCAATAAGCTCTTCAGGATACCATGTTGCCGCAACGCGTACCATATAACATCTCGCGGAACGCGGCCGAAACCCTTCTGCAAGTCTAGGAAGCCAAAATGCACCGATTTCTGTTTCTCGCGCTGCTTCTCTTGGAAAAGACGAATAGCGTGAATGGCACCAACAGTGCCACAGCCAGAAACGAAACCACACTGATTCGTGGAAAGCTGGACGACATCCCGGATACGTCCATCGACAATTCGCTCAAAGACTTTCATGGCGTGCGAATGAAGGCGAATTGGACGATAACTAGCGCAGTCCGCAGGACTGCCCTTCTTCTTCCAAATCGGGATGGTCATGCTTTGCTGCCAGCTCTCCGGCACTTTCTTCTCGGCAACAACCTGATTGAAAAACTCTGTCAGCCAGTCGGTGGGGCACCAGCCCTTCGAATTCCACAGGTCGGCTGGCAGGTCATCAGGGCCAATGGCTTTGTCTGACTTCATCTTCCTCAGGGCTGCTTTGGTTTCGCTCACTGTAATCTTCTCAACAGGACCATATGCAGGAGATGCAAATGGAATAGCAGGATGATCAGATTCAACATTCGAGGTTTCCTCGAAGTAGTCGTGCCATCGCTTCACAGCCCTCTTACGATCCATCAGAAGATGACCGTTCTCGTCGTTAATGTCAAAGAACTTCTCAATGTCTTCTGTTTGGCGACATCGAGCTTTGGCGAGCAGGTAAAGATAACGCTCACCATCGCGCGTTTCCAGTTTTTCACTCACATCAGCGTTATGACCACTGCTTTCTTTGCCGCTTTCTTCGCTTCTTGATAATTCCGCAAATTATGGACTGCTTTATCACCGATGAATACGTGATAGAGACGTTTCTTTTCTCTGACTTCATTCTTCCAGGTTTCGTCGACAGTTGTCACCGTCGGCAACCGAATGCGAGTAATAACTGCCGCTTCCTTCTCCTTCATCGCCACCATTTGATTCTAGCCGACCCGCATCGCTCAACATGTTTACACCTCGAAGCTGTGATCTTCAGCGAGCAGATCAGTGGACGGTGTTGCGTGGCAACCGTCTCATACGGCACGGTCTTCGCGTCTGTCAAGGCACGTCTGACAAGGCCTTGGTCGCGACGTCTGACAAGGACATAGTCAATCTGCGTTTTAGCGTTCCCGCTATAAAACGAGATAAGGTGGGAGTCACGCTTACGAAATTTGGCATTCACGATGGTGAGGTCATGTGAGTCTGCATACTCAAGTATACGCTCACCATCGGCGTTGCGTGAGCGATAGCCAAAACCACCATGACAGCTGTAGCCGTCTTTCGTTGCTCGGACGTGAACATTAAGGTCACCTGCCACAACAATCATATTATGTGACGGTACTTCCGCTGTGTTCTCATCAAGCAGGGACCAGAACTCGTCCTTGGTTTGCTCGGAACAGCCTGTCTGCGGAGCATACGCAGAAAAGAAATGGCATCGTCGCTCCTCTGCGGCGACAACAATCTTCATAAAGCGGTCATCAAAACGTTCTACGCTAGCAATCGCGTCACGAAAACGCTCGGAGACGATCATACCGACATCACTGGTGGTCCTGGGACTGCCGTACAGAACGGCCTTGAAGCCGCGGCCAATGTCCCTCGACTTCCAGCAGGACCACCTCGTCTTCTGCACCGCACAGAAGTCTATCTTTCTTCGCTCCAGTGTTTCTACCAACTCGCACGAGCGGCCCGTCAACGTACCCACATTCAACGTTGCTACGCGGGTCTTGCCTACGTTACGGAACTTTCGGACTAGCTCAGTTGCCCCCGATGCTGTCCTCGCATCAGGGACCCTCGCATACTTTTCACACTCGCCGGGCCTTGCTAGTGCGCGTCGGCTCCCGCAGACGCTGTAGCATTATCTCGAAACCTCTTGAACGTCATCAACAAAATGATGTGACACAAATGTTCGTAGACCGACCTATCACTAGGGCCTGTCGCCTGCATTCGAATGTCCGTGTTGGCTCGGCTCGCAAAAGCAAGCAGTTTCCAGTTGCACCACGTGGAGGAAAGGACATCGCCACCGTCGTTACCGCGTTTATCAACCGAGTATAATCTTCAGCGATACCGCCTGACATCTCAAGCGTTGCGCTTTCCACCATTGCGCCAATCGCCTCTGTATTCAAAACCGTTGCCTTGGGAAGCCTCGATCGTGTCCGTCCGTGAAGGGCGTATATGAGACCGATCCGCCCGAAGTCGAGCCCGCAGGAGACGACGATCGCTACCTGTATTGAAGGATGGGACGACGCCAACATCTGTTAGGGCCCCTCTGCTGCACAAGATGTGGTCCAGCTCCTGGAGATGCTGTCCGTTCGGAGATGAGTGTGTCGATCTCTTCAATGACGACTTAAAGAACTGGCTGTTGCTGTGACACAGTTGATGTACTTCGCAAAAGTTTGCCAGCTTCTCACCTGATTCGTTGTGGGTCTCCGCATTATTAGGCTCGATAAAACGCTCACCAGCTCTCCGAGGTCCGATACTTGCGTTGAAGTCTCCAGCTACGACTACGTAGTTGCTCTTCTGTGCTCTAGCCAGATCTCCTAGCTCTTCACAAAAGCCTTCGTGGAGTTCCTCGCTATTGTTGGCCGTTGGGGCGTATACTTGGATTATTGACGTCCTTCGCCAGAGTTGCAGTGAGCGCGCCGAGTCGATGGCCATAGAAAGTGACGCTTGTTACGTTCTTCGCAAAATCGGATCCCACAACGAACCTTACTCTTGATATTGTTTCTGCCTCCGAGAAATACAGCAGTTCCATCGTTCCACGTGCACCATAGATGATCCTTACGTTTCGTTTTGCTCAGTCCGATTATGTGATAAGAAATCCGTTTTGTCTCCTCGATTAAAGCCGATAACTGAGCGGCCGTGTTGATGCTACTACATTTGTATGTGCAAACAATCAAATGGCTCGCTCTTGTCCGTTTCCGATGGTAGCCTACGGCCCTGAGTCACGAAAACTGGCCAAAGGCTTGGCAGGCATTATCCTTGCGGATATCTCAGTTTTTGCTACAACCTGGTACACCACGGCAAGGTAGAACCCAACTACTAGCTGCTGAACAGCGTTTGTATCATTTCTTCTCTGCGTACGCTCCGCAGTCAGGCAGCTTGAACTAGACAAGAAGGAGCTGCTTAATGAAAAGGCAGCAGAGGCACCGTCAGAAGACGCTGTCGATATCGCAGGTGACCTCAACGGTCATCTTAGGACTGCGAGAGGTGGTTACAGCTCTCACGGCGGTTTTGGATATGGAGCACGTAACGTTGATGGTGAGCGAATCCCTGAGTATGCGGACTCGCATAACCTCAGCATAGCGAACACCGTATTTCGAAAGCGTGACTCCCACAGTAATAATCTGGTTATCCAGCCTCTGGTCATGACCCGAAATCCATTCATTTCGCATATTTATCTGCGATAATCCACAAAGCACGGAACGACAAGCCGGAACATAACTCGGCACAAGAGAAAACATGTCGACAACACATGACGGGAGATCACTGGGCACCGGAGTGGGGACGAATGCCAGCGTGGTCGGTGGAAGGAGCCGAAGCTCCGCGTTGAAGGGACTGGCCGGGTCCCTGGGTGCAGCCGCGCGTCCCTCAACCGTCCGGGTGGCCGTCCCCGAGAGTCCTTTGTCCTCGCTTATATAGGTTCGTCCTCCTCAAGTCCGTGCCTGAAACAAGGAAGAGCAAGGGGCCGCGACGTTTCGAAAGAGATGGCCAGCAAGGAGAGAGACAACACGGGGGTAAAATGTCAAAACGGGACTCACCACACCGATTCCTCCTTCGTCCCTTACACCACCTTGTGTCTTTCTATAGCGGGAATTCTAAGACAAAGATAGACTTCATCCTTGTTAAGCATCGCGATCGAAGGCTGGTCAGAGATGCCAAAATTGTGCCGTACGAGACTGTCACCACACAGCACCGCCGCTGATATGCACTCTTAAGTTCGCCCCTCCGAAGCTGGAGCAGTGATGCGGTCCACCGAGAATCAAATGGTGGCGGTTGAAGGAAAACGCTGCAGCTATTGTTTCTCGTATTCGGTTAGCGACGGTGACAACCTCAATGAAGCAGAAATATGCCACCGAGGGGATTTTACAAGCTGAGTGTTCTGAATTATCCCCGGACTCCGCAAGATCGAGAAGAAGGCATGGCTGTGGACTACCGGCGTAAGGGAAAAAGTCTGAGAGAAGAAGGATTATATCACGTGTTCCTGCGCGACAAGACTGCAAACAATTGGCGTATGTATCGGGAGGCGAAGAAAGCGGCCAGAAGGCTGTAGCCGTTGCAAAAGCCGCTCATTGTGATGACCTCAGCGATAAACTCGAGACGCGCGATGGTGAACGACATCTTTACCGACTTGCCAAAGCACGCCATCATCAGACCGAGGACATCGAAAAAATTTTGGGCATCAATGATGAGAACGGCCATCTACTGACGAAGCGAGAAGGGGTTATGAAACGATGGCATGACTACCTCGAGAGAATCTCAACAGTATAGCTTGACCATCCGCCCATCCCTTGTGTCCCTACTACGCACCTGCTAAAAAGGTACCTGGTAGTTGGCAAGAAAGCACGACGATCCCGATTTGGAAGAAGGACAGTCCTGCGGACTGCGCGAATTACCGTCCAATTCGTTTGCTCTCGCACAGCATGAAAATCTTCGAGCGAATTGTAGGTGGGCGTATTCGCGACATCATTTAGCTTTCGGCTTCGTAGAGGGTTGTGGCACCTTCGATGAAATACACGTTGCTTGTCTTCTGGTAGAGAGACATTGCGAAAAGCAGAAACCACGGCACCTTCTTAACTTAGAGAACGCATTTGATCGTGTACCGCATGAGGTCATATGGTACGCCTTACGACAACACGGTGTTCCTGAAGAGCTTATTGAATGGGTGAATATAATTTTGCCCAAAGAGTAGAGTGCGAGCGACAGACCGCACATCGGCGGAGTTTCCTATCTCTATCGGTGTCCACCAAGGCTCTGCGCTCCTCCTCTCCTTTTCATTGCTGTAATGGATGCCATTTCGAGAGATCTCCAGAAGCCTACCCGCTGGACTCTGCTGTATGCAGATGACGTAATACTTGCAAGCGAAGAGAAGACCGAACTCGAGTGATAAGCGCAAGCTTGGCACGACCGCTTGGCGATGTTTGGGCTCAAGCTAAACGTCAAAAAATCCGAAAACTTGACGATTGACGTAAACGAGGCCGAGTTCATTGAAATCAGTGACACTGCACTACGGACAAGTTTCAAGTGCCTTGGTCCTGCAATCGTGTCTGACAGTAGTCTGAGTCCGAAGCCAAGTCATGCATGAGAGCAGCGTGGCCCAAATGGCGCTCGATGACAGGCGTTTTATGCGACAGGACGATACCCGATCGTCTTGAATCGAAGGTTCATAGAATCGTGATCCGAGCAGAAGCGATGTATAGAGCTGAGTGCTGGCTTGCAAATAAGGAGGGTGTGACTCGCCTCAGCGTAATGGAAATGAAAATGCTGCGTTGGACGGCTGGTGTTACGCGACTCGACAGCAACGGACCGTATTCGCAACGACGAAATACGTCAGAGGTTTGGTGTCGCTCCACTTTTATCTTTATCTTTATTGGAACATGTGAATCTATGCACATGCAACTGCGACCGACAAGAGTACATGGCGGTCGAGATTCCAAGACAACAACCCTGTGAAAAGAGTATGAAACAATTACTAGGCTACGCTTATAAAAAGCAACGAAGAAGAAACAACTAACAAGAAAACTAAAGAAAAGAAAGGAAACAATGCTGTCAAGTAACCCTGCCTCAGAGCAGAATGCGGGAAACTAAGAATATTTCAAAAACTCATTTATGATTTTTTTGAAAGCCGAAAGTTTAGAAGGTATCTGAAAACGCTTACACAACTTGACGTATTCGCTCCCCGCCCTGCAGATGAAGTAGTTCGAACGAACTGAGGCCCTAGCCCTAGGGAGAATCACTTTAAGTTTAGGCCCTCTGGTAATGGACGACTTGACTGGAAAGTATTGCTGCCGATCAACGTGTATTAGTCCATGCAGAATTTTGTAGACCAAGACCAAATCAAACTTTCTCCTTCTGAAGTCTAAAGTTTCAATCCCAAGTTGGGAGTTCCTTTCCTCGCTACTAGGAATTGTCCTGTAATTGAATCCTCCTGAACGCAGGAACATTTTCCTGGTATAACTGTTTTGCACCCTTTCCAGAAGTTTCTTAGATTTGATTTTGTTAGGAGCAATTATAGGAGTGCCATATTCCAGCATAGGGCGCACATAAACTTTGTAAGCCCTAAGGAGAATTTGAAGATCGCTAGTAGAGAGACATCTGAATATATTGCACACTCTGCGCATGGCTTTAGCCGAAATCTCTTTGCAATGTTTTTCAAAATCAAGATTCTCGGTTACAAGAAAGCCCAAGTCCCACACTTCATTTGCATGCGAAATTTGATGGTCGCCAATTAAGTAATCAGTTTTCATGTTGTTTTTGCCAATGTGCATAACCCTAATTTTCTCCTTGGCCAACGGAAGCTCCCATATCTGAGACCAATTGACAACATCTGAAATTGCTAGCTGGAGTTTTATAGCATCTAGAGAAGAGCTGATCGTGCTATAAAGTTTGAGATCGTCGGCGAAAACTTTACAGGCAATGCCGCGTTCGGCAATCACTGCGGGTATACTTCTGGTATAGATGTTAAAGAGTATAGGTGATAACACCGACCCCTGTGGGACTCCACTTGTTGCACGTTTCGGAAGAGAAAGCTCCCCCATGAGATTGACCCTAAAAGTTCTATTAGCTAAAAAGTCTTTAATCCAAAGAACGATTTTTGGGTGCAAACCGACCAAGGCCAATTGTTCAATTAACTTACCATGCGGTACCTTATAAAATGCCTTCTGAAAATCAAAGTATACCACATCCACCCCTAGATTCCGGTCCAATGCATCGGTCCAGTCATTGAGTGCCGCCAGCATTTGAGTAGCAGTGGATCCCCCCCGTCGAAACCCATGCTGTTCGGCGGGGATGATGGAGTATTGATCAAGGTGAGCAATGATGACCTTTTTAAGCATTTTTTCGAATAACCTAGCAAAGATGGGAATGATGCTCACCGGACGGTAGTTTGTTGGACAGGTGAGCGGCGGTTTTTTAGGTAAGGGAATTACATAAGCTTCTTTCCACTTCGACGGAACCTCGGCTCGCATCAAACTTAAGTTAAAGATGATCTCCAACGGTCCTGCGATGTCTTGGGCTACTGCTTTGATAAAACTCAGTGGTATTTCTTCTGGGGTCACTGCATAAGACTTTGGCCACTTGTTCAAAAATTCCAAGATCTCATCTCTGTGGAACCAGAAAGAGTCCGACATCTGAGGGAAAGTAGAAGCAACTGGAGCAGATAATGTCTGCTCAGAATCCGATGTTTGGGAAGTATTTTGATACACACTTTCAAATGTTTTTGCTAAGATCTCCGCTTTGTCCTTAGCAGTAAAATGCGAAACACCGTTGTCGTCCACCAACGCAGGAAAGGAATACTTGGGATTGACTTTCATTCTCATCAACCTGAAGAAGCCGTTAGGGTAGCCTGATGATACAATCCTCTTCTCAAAAGATGCAGAAAATTTTTTCAGTTTTCTAGAAAATCTGTTAGACAAAACTTTGAAGAACTCCTTGTTCTTCTCGTAAGGAGAGCGGACTGCTCGTTTCCATGCCATCTCCCGACGGTTGGCTAGAGCTACCAAATATTTTGGCCATTTCGACTTATGCAAAGGCTTCATAGTCCACGGCACAAAGTGTGCGATACAGTGCTTAAGAACCGAGATCAGCAGTTCGTACATGGCATTAACAGTGCTTAAAATGGAAAGAGAACCTAGCCAGTCGACGTTCCTCAAATAGCTTAGTATTGAAGGGTAATCTGCTTTGCTAAAGTTCTTAACCATACGGTATGGCGGTTGAATGAGGCTCCCTTTTACACAGAATTCAATAACTGAATGATCGCTG
This sequence comes from Heligmosomoides polygyrus bakeri, assembly GCA_947359475.1. Taxonomy (NCBI): domain Eukaryota; kingdom Metazoa; phylum Nematoda; class Chromadorea; order Rhabditida; family Heligmosomidae; genus Heligmosomoides; species Heligmosomoides polygyrus. The sequence goes on from CANAIB010000026.1 coordinate 36,368, forward strand.
TTGCCAATGGGCGCTTTTACATCGACTTGACTCACGAAAGAATGATCGTTCGTGAGGACTAAGTCCAAGATATTATCGCCTCTGGTATCTCTTGCAACTCGCTGAACGAAATTATGCGAAGCACACATTTCCAAAAATTCTGAGGACGCTGGACTATTGCTCTTCATTTGTTCCCAAAGAACGTCAGGATAGTTGAAGTCCCCAGCGATAACGCACGTGTAGTTGTCCGCTGCCAGATCACTCATAGTTTTCACTAGTTGTTGGTTTGCTGAGCTCGGACATGATGGTGATCGGTAGACTCCAATAAGGCGCAGGGGGAGAGTGCCTAGATCTATGTCGCAGCACAAGATCTCATAGCCACCCGGAGTCGATTCACAAAAAACAGTCTTCGGTTCAAAGAAGGACTTGATTAAGAAAAGCACTCCACCTCCTTTTCTCTTTGGTCTATTGCATCTAAAGACTTCGTACCTGCTGAAAATTGGACCAATGATTGGTGAAAGATCCACATCCCCTTTAAGCCAGGTCTCAGTTAGGATTACCACTCCATAGTCTATAGTGGCGAGGCGATACGAAAAGGAGTTCGCGTTTTTCAGAATGGAACGAATATTAGTTAGGCAACATAACACAGGTTTAGCTTTCCGAGGAAGACCTAGAAGTTTCCCGAGCTCTGACCCTGTGACTGAGAATGCTGAGAGGCATTAGTCGCAGTAGGAGATACAATTCTATTGCTACGCCTAGAAAGCCGCTCTGCTTTTAGACGGTCACGTTCTTCTTTAGGAAGAGAAGGACGGATAAATACACCGCGATAATCATTCGAATTCTTTAGATAACGTGCTCTACTAAGAACTTTTCTGGCGAAAAATGAAGCAGGCAATATCACTTTCATGATCCTTCTGTTACCTCGACCCATCCTATAAATGGAAACAGGGCTGCATTCAACATCAAGGAAGTCGAGTATTTGACGTACACAGCTGGAGTCATACGCAACTCGATGAGAGGGTATTGGAGAACGGTTCTCAATAACACCGCTGATAATGATCGACCGAGATTGTTCAGTATCAAATACACTATCGATAGGAGTTTGGAGAGTCGAAGGAGAAGAAATCTGTGACGATGAACAAAAAGGAGGCGATGGTCTAGCCAGGTCAATGTGATC
>CANAIB010000027.1:0-36974 GCA_947359475.1 Heligmosomoides polygyrus bakeri
AAGGGTTACCATTTCACCTGCCACCATGCTTCAATCAACTCGCACGAGCGGCCCGTCAACGTACCCACATCCAGCGTTGCCCGCGGGTCCTGCTTACGTTACGGGACCTTCAGACTAGCTCAGTTACCCCCTCCCCCCCCCCCCCCCCCCCCCCTCCCCACCCCCGATGCCGTCCTCGCTTCGGGACCCTCGCATACTTCTCACACTCGCCGGCTCCCGCGGACGCCGTAACACTATCCTGAAATACGTGAGCTGATATACACCATGTGATGTGACATGGGTCTTCGTAGGCCGGCCTGTCACAAGGGCCCGTCGCCTGCAATTGAGTGTCCGTGCTTAGCTTAGCTCGCAGAGCGGGCAGTTTCCATTAACACCACGTGGATGAACGGACATCACCACCAAAGCGGCACAGCCTTTGCCGTGGTAATATCGGTGTCGCACTCTGTGAGCAGGATTTATGTCCCTTTTGTAATTGCTGTCGGCTTCCATATCAGATTCACTCCTCGTGTACCTAAGGCCGAACTTCAGGTATGAAGGGGCGTTTGCTCTTGCTGAGTCGAATCACAAGGGGCGGAGCACGAGGTTGAGTCGCCCAACAATTGGCCATTCGGTGAGCAGTAGCTCTACACACACTCTTTCAATCGGGTCATTTCGTCATCGGTCTCGTCGCTTACGCTCTGACTGCCTATCTCGCGACCGGTTCTCATTGCGTTTTCTGGGATACTACGGTTGAGCTTTACGGAAGCGCTCCGGTTCGCGGTAGTGCTACTACAGCACTGTGGTTAATATTTACCATCGTCATTCTACACTACATTTGTGTCGATCGGGAACAAAGCTACGGCTATCCCTTCGTGCCAGTTTTCGGGTCTGATCACCATTTTCGATTGTGAAGGTGTGGCGCATGAACATCTTGAGGCCATCGATAGTCTGGCCCGAACGAGCAAGCCTGGAAGTTGTCGTCATGGTTGGGTGAAATTCACGAGATGAGTCTGTGTGCTTGACGCTCATCGGTCTTCGTTCTGTTCGCCCACGCGCACTTGGAATAGCCACCGCCTCCAATCTTGCATTCGAAATCGTTTTGTTGCTTGTTGTTCAGCAATTGATGTCTAGGGTTGTGCGGATTCTGCTCACCGATGTACCGCATCATGTTCTACAGAATGTTTCTTTTGCAAATGCTTAAAGTGCTGCAGTTAATTCGAACGATGTTTTCTCGTGAACATGCTAGAATGACGCAAGACAACAGGTGTAGAAGTTATTGAAATAAGCATACTTTTCGTTTTCGATCTCGTTTTATTTTCTTGTTTCAGAGGCATAAGACTTTGACTGTTATAGTACCAAAGTCATGCTCATGTTGTTACCATTTTTCGGCTGCTTTTAAAAAGCATATTCTATAAGGGTTCTAAAAGTGTTGAAGGAAGTAATAAAAGGGAAATGGAGAGCGCTACTTCTTTCTTCGATTTATGGTTTCTCTCACATTGATTTTGAACGCGGCCTTTACGTCAATGTGATTTTGGCTTCCATTGCGGCTTCTTCAAAAACTTCGCCAGGCAACCGTTCTCTTTCCAAACTCTTAATCTACCAGCACTTCTCCACAACCTGCTGATCTTTCTATAGCAAACGAATGACCGTCAGTGTACATTCGAGCGAGCCGAAGAAGTCGACAAGCAGCGACTCAACCGGTTGCGCATTGTGCTTCTTCCGAATATGTTCCTCGGGCATCTTCGTTTTGGTCGAGTTCTTCAACTGCACATCGATGATGGTTACCACATCGTTTGCTGATTTGCCGTCTTTGAGGACTTATGTGAGCTGGGGAAATAACGCTTCAGCCGTTATTCTAACTACAATTAGTTTACAGCATTTTGTATAAAATTTTACCGTGCCATGTAGCCTCAGTCGAGCGTTGCCGACGAACGAGCGCACGTTTCATCGGCTACAACAATTTATTTGCGTCTAGACTCTCTTCCGTTGTCTAGCTAACACTCTTCTGACGCCGTCGTCTAGTCGGAAGTCCACGCTGCGGGTAGTTCCACGTATCTCTAAAAAGTTAATTTCGCTCAGTCGTCGTCGTTGTCTGCGTTCTCTCTACCCATTGCTTCCCTAAGGGATTGCGAATCTTGCAGTGCTGGCGACCTGTCTGTTTTAGCACATATGGACTTCGGATCGAGTCGAGCTCTCCTGCTGGCGTGCATCGTCGTAATGGTCGAGTCAAGGTTCTTCACGCTGCACAATGTCGACGGCTACCTCCGCAAGCATCCCGCTCACGACGTCAAGCACCATACCAAGCGAACGAAGCTGTTAGTGAAGCTGAGTCGTGCCCCAGGTTCTACGGGCTCATTTGATATCGACGCATTTTCAGTATGGAGTCCACATACGTAGACATTGACCAGCATGGACAAGCCTACGTGAACTGCACATATAATCTGGATGGTGTGACAGGTGTAAGAAAGTGTTCGATCCCCTCGTCGGAGGCCGACTTCGATATGGGTTTTCGCGTGCTTCGCATTGTGGAATGGCGATGGAGAAATCATTGCTCAAGACTGTTGGATCCATCAAGAGGTATGCGCTTTTAGGTGATTATGTTTGAGTGGAATGCTTACACATTACGATCCTGAGCTAGCCAAGAACGTGAAGTCAGTGCCCTCTAAACACTGAAGGGGACACTTCACAGGCTTACTAGGCGGAAGAGGTCTAGAAAAGCAACTTGGATTCACTTCAATAGGGAAGAGCACTTTTTAATAGCTAGCAGTAGGCTTGGTGAAGAAGGTTTTCTCCAGAAGCCCTCTTCGCCCCGATATGTTAACAATATCTGACTAAGCAATAGGGATAATCAATGAGTGCAACGCTCCGCTGCCGTCGTTCTTAAGGCAGTTAATTGAATGGAACCTCATTGTAAAGTGTGTCTGGTGTCTAGTTGCGAACTCCCCGTATATGCAATGTCGTGAGCGCATGTGGCGAAGTCGGCAGGAGGGGCCAATTATTGCACATAGTACAATTCTCGCACACACTAACTAGTGCGAGTCATATATCTATGTCCCTGTAGAGTCAGTGAATCCGTGGTAGTCCTGTTTAAGCGGAGCCGCCCATCTTTCACGGCAAGGTTCCCAAATGCCATAGCACAGGCCCAATCCTCAAAATTGCTCAACGACATTGCACACAAACATCTGAAGAGCGCGCTACAATCCCACTGCGAGCTCTTATAGATGCAGTGCTACAAGCATGGCTGGCTTAGTCAGAAAAAAAGTCTAGTTGCAGTGACAGTGATGCTATCGCCGCAATACACACTTCGTTTGAGGAAGGTGGACCGATTCTTCTCTTTCCATGCATCCACGGTCTTTTGCCAATTCGACTCGGGAGAGAGTCGAAGCTGCAACGCGCCCATTTGCAGCGCTTGCAAGAATGCTCAGTAATTTCCGTGGAGCGATGCGCCAAGTGGTATGGTTTGGATCGGCTTTTCGAAAACTCGCCAATTTTCCCATGACTGCTTGGGAATAATTATTTTCCTCACTCTCATACACAATCGCTCCGAGAGGATCTCAACAAGGAAGGCAGTTGAGGATTTTTGTGAGCATAAGATTCTTTCGATACGTTTGAAGCATCTCCCTTTGTGCATAAACTCAAATTGAGCTCAACCTGGCGCTGAAGAAAAGCTATGTAACAATATGAGACGCCTGCGGCGAAGCCACTCTGAAAGCTCTAGTGCCTTGACTGCCCTTGCCGGTTCGGCATTCTTCCTTTTCCGCAGGAGGATACGTCATGAAAAAGACCAAAACCTTTGGTTGAGTTTGCTCGCCACTTGAATGAAGCAACACCTGCTCGACAACCCTTGCGGACCCTTCCAAGCGCGGCGATGGGGCTGACGCAACCGTATGCTGCCCCAAAGATTATTGGTGCTGTCACAGAATTCTTCACAACAAGCCCAAGGAATTGGGAATGGGCGTGCCAAGGACGAGGAGGGAAGAACACTTCCCTTCTTCCCACTGGAACGAATGGAGAAGAATAGTTTGCGTCGCAGCTGAGGAATTCGATTTTTCCCTTTTCTACGCATTCCTAGCGAACCTCCACTTGATGTGTTTATACAGGGTGCGTCAAAAGTTCTTGGACTCATGTAATTGACCGCCCAAACTGCTGTTTTGAAGCGAATCAGATGATATTCATAAAATTTATTACTATTGACCAGGCACATATAAAAAGCGGTTGAATTTCGAAATTGCCTCCTTTAGCATGAATACACGCCTTCAATCGCTCGAGGAACGCATCCGCGTTGGCACGCAGGGGTCTTCATCAATCTCTCCCCAGGCTTTCTTGAGGGCTCTTTGAAGTGAAGCAGTGTTTGTGTGGGATGTTGCATAGGCCTTACTCTTCAATATGGACCAGATTATTTAGCCCATCTGAATGAGGTCCGGGCTGAGCGGGGGCCACTCTTCGGCTGCGATGAAATCCGGAAAGTTGTTCAGCGCAAAACTTCTGTACCACTTTAGCCTTATGAGCGGGCGCAGAATCTTGATGATAAGTCCAGTCGCTTTTTTTAAGACGCAGATTCCCAAGAAAGAATGTCTTTCTTCAAGATGCCCTCTAGGTTGTTTTATAGTTTTTTTTTCTTCGACATGCAGTTTTTTCCATTACAGTGCGTAAGCCATTTGCACCAGCCATCTCGAACAAAAGAACATTCAGGCACGAAAAGTTGGTATATGAGAGGGTATTAGTGGGGCAACAATACCACATAAAAGTTTGGTTGAGCGAAGCGCACCATCCCATATAATAAGCCTGAAACAAAAGGGTCCAAGAATTTTTGACGTAACCTGTAGAATAGTACGATAATTACGTCTGATTTAAAGGGGATCTGAAAAGCTTCACTCACTAACGCCAAGAAGACCTCCATCGAAGTCCTTGCTGTACCGCATTGCGCTCGCTGACGTAGCTAAAGATGTAAATAATTTAATCGGAACGGCGGGTCCATTCCTAATCATCATCGTCATTCAGCTGTCTAGGCTCAAGAAACTCATCCAAATGAATGTTGCACGCATGCTGAGATGTCTCGTGCTCGTGCTAATGCAACTGGAGGACGAGGCAGACATGGACGCAAATAGACACCAGCACCACACCGAGGGCTGCGTGGGCGCTGTTGGTCGTCTGAAAGGTCGCGTCGGCGGTGAATGACGGAGAGTGGATTAAAGAGTTTACTCTATCGTTGGATGACTCAGCAGGTGGCTATGGGGTGCTCCGCTCCTGCGTTGCTGTGCAACACTACGAATAAAACGAATCATCCAAAGTAAGAGATAATATGTGGCCACCGCATCCTTGTGACACGCCAGCCCCTTTTTTGCTGGTCCATTTGACTTTCACTTCCTTCCCAACGAGGTTGAGAAAGCGCCGAAGAGGATCAGGAACGGCCTTCGATAAACTGCAATCGGCCGCACTACGCTCTCCCAGTATAATTGCCAAATGTGGCGAATTACACAGCAATCTCACTGCTGCCTACGATATGCAAGGTTACGACAAAAATTCTACGAACGACCGAGAAGAACAGGCAATGAATGCGGCATCCTACACGAAGAGCAGAGCAGATTTCGCAAGAATTTCTTCACGATTCACGATATCCGCAATTTTAACGTCCTCCAGGGATTGTCGTAGGAGATTCGCAATGTTCATCGACTTGAAACAAGCCTTCGATAACATCGGAATGCCAGCAGTATGGAAGGTGTTAAGGTGCATTAGGATCGAGTATAACCTCACCAAGTTCATTCAACTGCTTTGTTCATTCAACTGTTCATTCAAATGGAAGCGCTGCTCTGAAGGTAGGATCCCGTTTCGTTGACCTGAACATTCAAAATGGAGATTGGCAAGGTGATTGCCTTTCACCTTCACTTTTCACTCATTTTACTTTATGTTGCTTCTAGATTATTTCATATGACTATCAAAAAGATTTGCGTGGCAAAGTACATGTATACTAGTGGGTTGCTCCAAAAATCACGGCAAGCTTTATCACCACATATTCTTGGCAGAATAAGTGCGTTTATGCTGCGTGTCGTCCAGCAAGACTTAAATCCTGCTTAATTGCGTAGAAAATAGGCGCCAGAACCACCCAAGCCGCGTTTGGGTGTGTTAAAGGCCTCGCACACTTTCGCCGCCACGCGGCGCGGCACCACGATTGCCATAGATATCGATCTGCCTCGCGAGGCGATTCTGCGTCTCTGCCCCATGCTTAAAGCTAGGGCTGCCGCGTGGCGGCGAAAGTGTGCGAAGGCCTTAAAGGCCTCGTGCATACTTCGCGCCAGTTCTGCAGAGCGACCCGAATGATGCGGTGCTTAGGCCTTTGTCATACCATCGCTCACCCCGAGCGACGCCTAATGACATGCTCCCATATCGATCGGGCGGCGCGATGGAATCGATATGGGTGCATATCATTGGGCGTCGCTCGGGGTGAGCGATGGTATGACAAAGGCCTTAGTGATTGTTGCATCGCTCATCGCTCCGCTCAAATACAGCGTTAAGCCCTCCGCACACTTTTGCGGGAACGCGGCAGCCCTATCTTTAAGCATGGAGCAGAGACGCAGAGTCGTCGCGGCGCGAGGCAAAACTAGTCTCGCGCGGCCTGCCGCTGATGTGCCGCTTACGCGGCAGATGCGGCAGACGCGGTGGCAGCGGCAGTAATCCTTCAAAGCATTGTTGCCGCATTGCCGCGTTGGTGATTGAGCGAGAGGGAGGAGTGTCGCACGAACTCTAGCACGCGGCAGTTTCTGGTTTCTGCCGCAAAAGTGTGCGGAGGGCTTTAAACACCGTTTGCGGGTCGGAAAAGTATGCATGCCCGCGACGGACGCGGGAAGCCATCGCGCATGCCGACGGCCACTGTTAAGGCCCCCGCAGACTTATGCGGCCAGCGGCGGGCGCCGGACGGCGAAATCGATGAGTCATGCCGCTCAACGGCGACTGCCGGCCGACCAGCGGCGACGGCGAGGTACTGTAATCTTTCTAGTCGGGACCCCGCCGCGAAAGGGCAGAGCGCAGACAGACTCTCCCGGCGCCGCTGGAGTGACGCCGTCTCGTATGATTCAAATCATTTCCGGCGGTGCCGCTCCAGCGGCGCCGCTTGACTCGCCGCTGGCGGCGAGCTCTGCCTCGCTGCCGTATGATAAAGGATAGGGCAGCGGCAACGCCGCAGAAGTCTGGGGGGCCTTTAGGGGGTCGTTTAGTGTGCGCGCGACGCGCGACGCGATGCATGTGTACTGTACTCAGTGCTACGTACTTTTAGCGGATGGTTCGGAACTGCACGATTTTAATTGTATCAGTTTTCGATGTGGTTTTCGATAGCGGTAGCTGTTTCTTCTGTGGAAGTAAGGATAATGATAAGGGATAGCGTTGATCAGCCCCGCTTTAGGACACGCCAAGCATTCGACTTTCGCAGGATATCTTGGAAACAAAAAGGTCTTAGGTTCAAATTTTATTTTATTATAGGTATTATTTTTCTGCCTTCGACTTAAGGCCCCCACAGAGTTCTGCGGCGGCGTCGCTGCCCTATCCTTAACCATTGCGGCAATCGGCGTTGCCGCAGAACTCTGTGGGGGATTTATTCTCTGATGATGACCCATGCGGGTTCTGCCATCTATTGCCGCAGGACATGCTCTCTAGGTTACCCTCGTCCCACTTACTAAGCAAGCGAAATGAAATGGAGAATAAAAGGATAAAAGTCGGTGTTGATCCTTCACTTGGCAGGCTACGATGCATATTCAACTTCTTCGTGGAGTCGTTGAGGTAACATGATTGCGTATTTGGCCTAAACCATGAGTTGTGGTGGCCAGCCTATGTACAACCCAGTATTTTATCCTTGCCTGACTAGTCTGGGACTAATTCATCGACGCCGCAGTAATGTATGGCTCGTTTAGCCTAGATATGAAATACTAATCGGGAATCGAATGTCCTCACCTAGTCCTACCCCGCAGGTTGGAAGTGGACTACGCCCTCAGCGGAGTGCAGTGCCGCAGTGGCCGGCACTGCGGCACCGCTCCGCTGGGTGCCTCCGAGAACTGCGGCTGCCCTCGCGGCACGCCGCAGCATGCGGCACCGAGACAAAATGTCTCCTGCGCAGCTCCCACCATAGGGCCTCTACAGAGACTCGCGGCAGCACCCGGAGAACTCGTACATACCGCTCCCGCATAATTTCTGTCCGTAAAGGAGCTTGACAACAATGCAGTCACCGTTAGCGTCGACAAATGAACGCGTATGGAATTCTGCACTCAAAACGTAACGCAAAAAAAACCTAGGCATGATATTAGGTAACCTTAGGTAACCAATTGCACTGCAAATTTTCGTGGCCATCCAGCCACAAGTTAGCCGTGTAAGGTTTAGGGAAAACCCTTGCACAGAAATGCAGCAACAAAGCAGACCGTTCTTTTTAGTATCCCCCATATATAAAAGAGGAAGGGTTTTTTGTCCGATGTTAGCCACCCGCAATTCGTACACTGGCTAGCTAGCCGGTTTAATCACCCAAGTTTGCGGTGCAGTTGCCAGTTGTCCAAACGAAGACGCTTGACAGTTGTCCACCAATGTTGTTTACCATCGACTGCCATCGACTGCCTGACGTAGCGTGATTTCGAAAGAGGTCTCTTCCCAATACGTGTCTAGTGATCATACCTCAGTGTTCCTTCCCTGCTCTCCTGTGTGGTGCAACTTTCCACTATTTTTACCGCCATACTTTTACCACTACCCCACTACCAGGGTTGCTGCTACTACAGAAATTGAATCCTCTTCCACTGTTCAGTATGGCAACGGATTGCTCCGTTCTACATCTTTTTTGCTATTTTGCCTCACATAAGCCGTTTTTTGTTTCAATTTACCTCTTGCCGCCATACTTTTGCCACTACCCCACTACCAGGGAAGCTACGACTCCATAATAAATTAAATCCTTTTCCACTGTGCAGTATGACAACCGGCTGCTCTTTTTTGCACATTTTTACTATTATTTTGCATCGCAGATGGCATTTCTTCCGTTCAATTTTCCTCTATGTCTACAGCCCAATCTTGACCATTACCCCACTCTGTTGACGAATCTGTCCTCAAATACCGAATCTCTCTCCATTGTGCACAATGACGGCCGGTTACTCTTTTCTGCACTTTTTCGATATCAACGCTGGGTAAGGAAGCATTTCTAGCGAGCTCGAGGTTGGGTTGGGTTTCTGACCCTACATGGCTCACCACACACGACGCCGGCGAAGGCGGCTAGCCTAGCGTGGCGCGCCCGGCCAGAGTCGGGTGCGGGCGAAGCCCGCAACCGACGCTGGGTTGTGGGGACCCTAGCGGGCTCGAGGTTGGGTTGGGTTTCTGACCCTACATGGCTCACCACACACGACGGCGGCGAAGCCGGCTAGCCTAGTGTGGCCCGCCCGGCCAGAGTCGGGTGCGGGCGAAGCCCGCAACCGACGCTGGGTTGTGGGGACCCTAGCGGGCTCGAGGTTGGGTTGGGCTTCTGACCCCACATGGCTCACCACACACGACGCCGGCGAAGCCGGCTAGCCTAGCGTGGCCCGCCCGGCCAGAGTCGGGTGCGGGCGAAGCCCGCAACCGACGCTGGGTTGTGGGGACCCTAGCGGGCTCGAGGTTGGGTTGGGTTTCTGACCCCACATGGCTCACCACACACGACGCCGGCGAAGGCGGCTAGCCTAGCGTGGCCCGCCCGGCCAGAGTCGGGTGCGGGCGAAGCCCGCAACCGACGCTGGGTTGTGGGGACCCTAGCGGGCTCGAGGTTGGGTTGGGTTTCTGACCCCGCATGGCTCACCACACACGACGCCGGCGAAGCCGGCTAGCCTTGCGTGGCCCGCCCGGCCAGAGTCGGGTGCGGGCGAAGCCCGCAACCGACGCTGGGTTGTGGGGACCCTAGCGGGCTCGAGGTTGGGTTGGGTTTCTGACCCTACATGGCTCACCACACACGACGCCGGCGAAGCCGGCTAGCCTAGTGTGGCCCGCCCGGCCAGAGTCGGGTGCGGGCGAAGCCCGCAACCGACGCTGGGTTGTGGGGACCCTAGCGGGCTCGAGGTTGGGTTGGGTTTCTGACCCCACATGGCTCACCACACACGACGCCGGCGAAGCCGGCTAGCCTAGCGTGGCCCGCCCGGCCAGAGTCGACGCTGGTGAGCTATAACTACATCGGACAGACCTCCCGGACTCAACAAGGCATCGGAGGGAATGCTGTCATCACAAGGGCTACCACATTATCTTCGAGCTGCTTGTCAGCTCAGGAACTTTTCGTGGAGGTTTAGCAGAGGACAAAACTGAGAGCAAACGCAAAATGGTACAGAACTGTTGAGTTATGAGGAGTGTTCTATTAGATTTCGGAGCTTACATTCAAGAACTTCTATGGTGGCTTAGAAAACGCTTCTTCACAAAAGAAAAAGCGTTTTGCTTACTACATCTCTTAGATTAGTAGAGGTCGCAACTGCCGGCAAAAGTACGCAGCATTGCGTACAGTAACCCTCGCGGCGCCACACCACCCGCCGTTTCATGACGGGTCCGCAGCACCCGCAAGACTGCTGTCGTCCGTACGCAGCTAGCGAACGCATAGTGCAGCTCTGGCTCGGGGGTGTGCAGTTCCTACACAATCCGGCCCGCAGTCCGCTGCTCGTCCCTCCATTTGTGCAAGACGACGGCGCGCTGAAATAGCAGATTGCCGAGTCGTGAATCGTGAAAGTTTTATCATTAAAAGTGATAATAGTGATGATCACCTGTGTCATCTGTAGTCCCACTGATCATCAAGTTGCTCGGGCGGGCACGGGCAACCTCTACATATATTCGTCCCTGTCGCGTGCCTCGATTCTCCGATGGATGCTCTACACTCGATGGACACAAAGTGAGCCCTGCCGTTCGTTCAGGGCCTTCAAGAAAAATCCGATCAACACGTTGAAGGGCTCCTGATGTTCTCTTGGTTCTCACAGAATCCATTCCGTGACGTGTGTCGTCCAGTGGGTGTCTGTGAAGCACATTACGTGGGCGACCCACCTGATTTTTGATGACTTGGCTTCTGCGACAGCGTGTCTGATCTTCGAACGTGGACTAAGCCCGGCACTCCGGAGGTTTTCTGTTAGTTGCGTGAATCAAATCACTCCGAGCAGTCCTCTCAATTATCTGCTGGGCGATGCTGATCACATGTTTATGCTGCTTTCGTCTGGGCCGGGTCTCTGAGGCATATGTTAGCGCAGGAAGAACAGTGGAGACAAATATGTCGGCATGGAGTGGGACGTTCCTCGCCTTCTTCACCACTTCTTCGACACTCTTGAAAGCTCCCCAAGCTGCTTGTTTCTTTATCTTCAGTTCTGGCACTAGTTCGTTGGTCATGTAGACTTCGAGCTAGATACACGTTGCTGGAGCATCCGGAGATGCTCGTTCCGTTGAGTGAGAATGGGGCATCAAATACTCGCCTGTTCCTCATGAACATTTTCTTCGTAAGATTCAGCTGCAGTCCAACGTTCCCACATACACGATCGAAGTCGGCCAGCATTCGCTCCGCCTGGTTGATGCTCGGTGTTATGAATACATATCGTCAGCGGAGCGAAGATGGTGACTGTCGATCTTCACTCCCATGTCTCCCCATTCTAGTTGACGCATGAAGTTTTTGAGGGTAGCACTGAAGAACTTCGGGGATACGGTATCCCTTTGCCGGACCCCTCCTTCACGTTGACAATGACGTCGTTATAGAATGGCGAAGTCTTGGTCGTGAATGTACAGCTCTCGAAGGAGTCTGATCCACCGAGTAGGAACGCCGTGAGTGAGAAGGGCCACAATGGCGTCGCAAATCCCACTTTTGACCGTGCAACAAGTTATCTTCATGGTGTGGAATAACACCAGGTATGGAATTATCAATCAAGAGAACGGTACTTAGTGGGCTGGTGCCCGCATCGACAAGGCGCCCAGGCCAACCAAGCCTTCCATCCTTCGGTGAATTTTCGGTCGGTGAATTGGTACCGGACTTGTCTGGGAAGGATAAAGCGCTGACTTCCTCTTCGGCTGACCACCACAGGTAATTTACTACATGGCCATTCAAACTGTCTCCAGTACAGTACCGCGCATACCTTTTGGTCAGTTCCCGAAAAGAACGCTTTGGAGCGTTCCAAAGCGGCTTTTTTAAATAACTTTCTTTAAAATCCAGCTCTTGTGAAATCAAGCATATATTTCAGCTCAGCAGCTTGAGCTCTATTTTTTCACATATAAATCAATAGGGTTGAACAATGCATATATCAATCGAGTGGGCGCTTGTAGGATGAGCGACAGCTTGTAAAGTGAGCGTTTGGGGAGTTTTATCGGAAATTTCCGCCGCCCTACTCAGGAATTGTTCTAAGAATGTCCAGCTTGCCTTTGTAGTGCGCCGTGAACAATGCATATAGGCATTCCGTAGAAGTACGATGCTTCACTCATCCCAAAAGGGATTGAGTGACGGCGTCCTTTATCCCTTCACTAGCGTTTTTCTCAAATCATTTAAAATACGTCCACTGACTGAAAACATTCTCTCCTTTTCGACTGCTTTAGGAGGCGAGCAAAGTATTCTGGGATAAGCAGCGCCAAGTGAGGATAAGCGTATCTTATGAGAAGGTCAGACCACTAAGTTTGTGGATCTGTAGGCGTGCTTGGTGGCTCATTGAAGAACTTTTCTAGCTCCAATTACATTATTTCCAAAAATTCAAATCCGCCTCAGAAGGCATGAGATTAGCATAAAAACGTTAAAATATTCTTGCTGTTTTCAGTAATTTTTCAGGAATAGTCCTAATTGGGAGGATGAGGTCTACAATATTAGTGAAGATTGAGAGGAAAGTGATAAACATACTAAGAAATATTAGAACTAAGAAAAAACTCCGTTGAAAATTCAGATAAATTTCTAAAAATTTCCGTCAAGTCGTTAAGCTGGATTTTAACGGAAAATGCCGTTAATTCATTAAATTCGTTAAATCCTTAGCCGTTGAATGTGCAACCCTGCTTCCGAAGCCGAGCGACGCGACAGCACGTATAGTGGCCAAATCGATCGATCGCGTCGCTCGATCAATGTGGCATAATACGTGGCGTCGCGTCGCTCGGCGTCGAAGTACTATAAACGGATCTAAGGCCTATGTTATACTTCGGCGACGCGCTACGCTGTGTTGCGCGGGCTGCTACGCACTGCTGCACGCTTCCTAAGGAGCTCATGGTAGAGCATTCCATGGGAGTCCCACCAATAGTACAGCATTAGATCCTTCTAGCGGACTTTGATTGCTTCGTAGGTGGTTTTCGCTGTGGCAGCCACTGGGCATGGTTGTCGTAGAAAACTCAAGACTCATCTCCGGCCACTAGCTTTTCCGGAAAGCTCTTAGTACGAAATCGGAGGGGAGACTGAGTGATGCCCAGTTGCGACGACCGTCCAAGTCATGGAGATCGTGGGCCGCTCAAGTCATGACTACTTTTATTATATTCTAGAATACAGGGTGCGTAAAAAGTATTGACGCACTGAATGTAAACGTTAAAAATAACAACAAATTATAAAATTTAACAAGTTTATATATAGAACGTCAACAGTGATGTAGCGAACAGAACAGCATCACTTGTATTTTATAGGGGCTTCTTTGCTGCGAAAGAAGGGGCGAAGACGCCGAGGAAAGTCATCGACGGTGCGCCGCAAGCAGTCCACGTCGATTTCGTTCCATGCTTTCACCTTCAGTGACTTGATACTTTTATGCGTTAAACTTGTAAAAGTGTTACATACTCTTCAACGACCTCCAAAGTGTTAATTCTGGCGGAGAGCTCGCTGCAAGGGAGGCGCATCAGGCCAGTATCATGGTTTGTGCAATCATCACAAGCGCCTCTCGTTTTCGTGGATACAGGAATGAGATAAATCAGTAGAACTGTCTGTATTGATGTCCTCAAGAAGCAACTGGTTCTTTGGCTCGAATCCCACCTCGAGAGTAAGCCGTGTATCTTCCAGCAGGGTTAGACTCCTGCGCAGAGTCGTGGATTGTTCAGGACTCTTGCCGCGCCAACTTGAAGGACTTCACTTCAGCGGAGGAATGACCTCTGTAGAGACCAGATTTGAATACGCTGAATTACTCTATATGGGCAGTTTTGGAGAACAAGGCTTGCGCTACTTCCCATAAAAGTATGAAGTCAGTGAAGGATGATCTGGTCAAAGCATGGAACGGAATCGACGTGGGCTACTTGCGGCGCACCGTCGATGCCTTTCCTTGGCGTCTTCGCCCCTTCATTCGCAGCATAGAAGGCCATACAAAATACGAGTGATGCTATTCTGTTCGCTAGATCATTGTTGACATTTTGTATACAGAAATGTTAAATTTTATAATGTGTTGTTATTTCTAGCGTTTACGTTTAGTGCGTCAATAATTTCACGCAACCTGTATTTTAGAATGTATGGCATTATATTTTAGAATGTTCGGGTTATAAATCGGAGGGACTAAGTCAGACCGTAGCAGGTTTCGCTAAATCTTGAAGTGTTCGAAAATTATGTTGCAGGTGTTTTCCGACAACCTAATAGACGATCTAAGAGCTTTTCATGCGTTATAGAATGAAGTTGCGCCATATATTGAGCTCGGTATGCGATATTGGTTGAACTGCATGAGCAGTTGCTGGTTTCGCCGAGTTAATGAGCGCTGAACTGATTATTCATTTTTTGTTCTGCTATAGACTTTTTACTATCGCTTATGCTAAATCCTAGATTTATACGCAATTAGAGAACTCCTAAGAGGTTGGGAACTTAATGGTCATTCAAACGATGAAAACTTTTTGTTGAAACACCATGAGTAGGTTAGTGTAGAAATTTCGAATTAATAACTTCTCGACTTTCTTGAAACCTGCACTAAATGTCTCGTCACTCTTACGACTTATGGTTTAGATTTGCGATTTACGGCGGTGTTTTTGTGAGTACGATTTACGATATGCGGAATTTCGAATTTCGGCCACACTCCTGGTCCACATCGAAGACGGGTGAGGGACGTTCTGCCTGAAAGCAGCGCCGGCAAAGACGTGGGACAGTGCCTGCGGAGACAATTAGGCCTATGTTATACTTCGGCGACGCGTCGCCGACGCTGCGACCCGTCACCGACAGCCCGTCACCGACGTCGCCGACGCTGACGTCACCACCGACGTCGCCGACGTCGCTACAGACGTCGTCGACGTCGCCACAGACGCGTGGTCGACGTCGGCGGCGTCGTCAACAGATTCTGTGGCGGCGTCGGGGACGTCGTGTCGTTGACAGGAGAGCATCGGAGCGCATTTTTAGCAGCAATGTTGGAACCATTCAAACAGTACCTGTATTTTTTAGGATACCCTGTATTTTTCGCAAGGCATAGTGCGTCTTTAGGTTTTAAACTTTAAAACAAGCACAAATTAATCGATAGGTCACTTTGTAAAGAGATTATAACAAACTACTAATTGATATAACAAACTACTAATTATAACTACTAATTGATTATGGACAAATTATATATTATAGACATAATAATAATAGAAGTACGGGATAGTGTTGGGCATTTAACGACTATTGATTTACCAATTTAACTATTTTATCAGCATTTTCGGGTTAGCAAAGACCTTTTTCGTTAAATCGTATTTAAATTAAATTTACGCGGAATTCTCGAAGTGCAAAGGAAAATTTAACTCTCAATTAGTAAGAATTCTATCTCGAAAATGCTCTTCGCAGAGGTTTGCATTACCACTTCAGAAAGCGAGGAAACACTACTCATTTTCTACACAGTTCTATTTAGTATTACTTGCTCTACAAGGAAGCAAATAGGCCTAGAAAATGCGAACAGAACGACTGAGAAAGACACAAAAAGGAAGAAAAGTGACAAATTGAAGGGGAGCTAAGGTTTAGGGTCCCACTCCCTCCCAAACACTCAGTGTTTTAATCAATTGTGCTTTTTGTGTTCGCAGGACGGTGTCTTTTGCACTTCTCGATTTCGTAATTCGAAGTACGGTGGTGATGATGGGAGTTCCGGGAACGAAGAACCAACCCACAGTCATAACACTCCATCGGAGCGCATTTTCTGCCACCCTTGGATGACGTCGGCGACGCTGACGTCGTCGGCCCGTCTGTTGCGACGTCGGCGGCGGAAGTATAACACCCCCTGCTGAGCTCTCGGCGACGTCGCCGGCGACCCTGTGGTGTGCGGGCTGCTACGCAGTGCGTAGCAGCCCCTACAGCACAGCGTCGCCGAAGTATAACATAGGCCTTAGCGTCGACTCGCGCCGTGACACCCGCCGCTTGACGCTGAGCCCAGACAGCCCTCGCTGCGGAGGCGATGCTGACCTGGCCGACCACGAGAGCCCGCAGATCGACCAGATTTGGAGTGATTACAGTCGACAGACAGCAGGAGGCTCAGACTGCTTGCAGTGGCAGTCCAGAAATTGGGATTGGTCTGAACCCTACGATCTCCCATATTAGAATTTCGAACTCTATCGAATGAGCCAGGAAAGGAAGGAAAGAATCTTGCCTCAATAACCTTTGCAACATTTTTTTCAGGTGCTGTTTAACTTTCATTCAATATCATTTTTTATTCATATCAGAATTAATTGCTAGGCATGCTTCCAGGCTATTGATGTGAACTCTACTATCTCCTGTATTAGATGTATTAGATTTTCGATCTCTATCAAATGAGCCAGAAATTAACCTGTCTGCGTTGATTATTTTCGTTGAATATCAGTTTTTATTTATATCAGAATTAATTGCGAGGCATGCTCCCGGGCGGGCGCGTGTAGCGCAGTCGGAGGAGGCGCAACTGTCGCGGTCACCCGATACCAGGCTCCTGGTTCGGATTTTCCGCCCAGACCAACCAAGCTTTCCTTCCCTCCGGGGTCGGTGAATTGGTACCAGACATGTCTGGGAAGGATAAAGCGCTGACTTGTCCATCGGCTGGCCACCGCAAGTCATTGTATGGACAAATACGCATTCATGTCGCCTCCACGACATCCCGTAGAAGTAGAATGCGCTGGCGCATCCCAAAAAGGGATTGAGTCCTTTATCCTTTATCCTTATCCTTATGCTTCCGGGCTGAAATTAAGCGGGGAATATAACTAGGTTCTAGACCTTCTAAGAGCACCCTAAATACTCGCCCTTTTTGAAAACGGCATTATGATCCTTCAATGCCTTAAGCATGTTCTTGGAAACGTGCCTTGCATTTAAACCTGATATATGTGAATAAAAATCGATATTTAGCGAAAAGAAAGATAAACAGCGCCTGAAAAATTCGCTTTAAGGGTTATTGAGGCAGGACTCTTTTCTGGATAGAGCTCGAAATTCTAGTACAGGAGATGGTAGGGTTTACATCAGTAGTGTGGAAGTATGCCTCGCAATTAATTCTGATATAAACAAAACCTGATATTTAGCGAAAACAAACAACGCCTAAAAGGTCGCCTTAAGGTTTATTTTGATAGTATAATTTCTGGCTTATTCGATGGAGCTCGAAATTCTAATATAGGCGATGGTAGGGTTCAGATCAATCCGCGTTTTTGGACTGCCAATGCAAGCCGTCTGAGCCTCCTATCCCTCTATCGATTGTAATCACACCAAATCTGGTCGACCTACAGGCTCCCGTGGTTGGCTGGGTCACCATCGCCTCCGCCAGAGCGGGAGAGCTGTCTGGCTGAGTGCGAAGCGACGGGGGCAGACATAACTCTAAAGCCCCTTTCATACTCGTCCGAGGGGCGGCGGCGGCGGCGGCGGCCACCGCTTCAGCGGCAGGTGGAGGGGCGGTGTCCGTTCTCGCCGCCTAGGGGTGGCGGCGGCCGCCGCCAGCGCTAATTGCGTTTGGCGCGCGCGTACGCGCAGCGGTCTCGTAATGGGGCAACGCAATACTTGATGCTTGCCTTGTCTTTTTTCTGCTTGCCTTGGAAATGGGAATTACCATGGGGTCCTCTTCAAGCCTAGAATGGAATCTTTCATCTCATCCGTTGATCCGGCAAAGAGTTCTTTTCAATGCGAGCGGCCAGGCGTCAGGCTGATGAATGTAGTGCCCCTCCACCTACACGGCCACCTCGACCATTGAAGAAGTCATCTGGAGGCACCAGTGGTATGTTTTCTCATTATCAGTTCGTTGTCTCAGTCTCTTTTATGAATTCCTCTTCCACTTGACAATTTTACGCCTGATGCAGTTCCATGTAGAGAGCATTGTGTTCTGATTCCAGCTGCAAACGGTATTGGATATCCAAAACTGGACAATTCAACCGGCAATGGCTTGCCTTCAACACAAAACAGGTCCAGCTAGTCATCCTTACTAATTAAAGTTCAGTTAAGAGCCGGGAGACTTCAACGGGATTATCAGACGAAGAACGGGCTCGTTGGTGAAAGACATGCCGGAAACCAAAGCGAAACAGCGACCTAAACAACTTGACTTTTCGCTCATTCCAGAAAATCAGACTACAAACTTGAGCAGCATCGCTAGTAGTTCCCTACACATATTCCAAGCTTTTCCATCAAGCAACTTCTCTCGCATGAAAAAGCGATTGTAATAATTAAAAACCTAAACTATTGCATAATGATACTTACCTACGTCGCTGGACGGTCGACGAGAGGGCATGCAACGAAGTGGTGAGGAGAGGAAGATCACTTTTGATGACAATTCCCTTGCCTGACGTGGAGGCTGAGCGTTGTCCGCAGCGCGCACACAGGACAGCACACTCCACGTCTCGATGTGCCGCCGCTCTCGCTGCCCCTCGTGGCCGCCGCCCGAAATGGCCCCAGCCATCTCGGGCAGCGGCCCCGGCGGCGGCGCCGCCAGGGGCGTGGCGGGGCGTGGCCGCGGCGACGTCGCCGCTGCCAGTATGAAAACCCCTCCACCGCCGTGGCCGCCGCTCGGGCACGTCATCGCCGCCGCCTTCCTATGCTAAACCATTGGGCCGCCGCCGCCGCCGCCGCCCCTCGGACGAGTATGAAAGGGGCTTAAGGCCTTGTTTAGTGTGAGCGCGACGCGCGGCGCGATGCCATGTGTAGTGGCCGAATTGATGAATCGTGTCGCTCGATCAATTTGGCCACTACGCATGCATCGCGTCGCGCGTCGCGTGCGCACTAAACAAGGCCTAACGCCGCGCGAACTCCCCTGGCGTCGCGCACGGTGCGCGACGAAATTGGACGAGTTGTCGCGGTCCGATGCTTCCGACGGCTAGAAACTCTTCCTACAGGGACATGCGGCACGCCTTTGCTTTATTTCAACGTTTCTTGGAGATGGTATATGAGTGTGGTTTCAATGGGACGATCAGCGACAGTTTACACAGGAATCCTGGCCATGTGGATGGTTTCTAGCGTCAGTATTTGCCATCTACAACTTCTTCGGTCAATTTTTACCCGTGATTATGGTTATACTACGGGAAAAGGTCACTATCACCTATTCTCGGATCAATTGTCCAGCTGCAGACTGTTGCCTACCACATTCAGTGGGATTTTAAGTTCCTTGCTAGAAATGTGGTCTGGGAGCTTAAACACTGGGAACATTTCGTGCTCCGCAGCTAACCATGCGTCACCGAGCGCACGTCCGCGTTTGAGCGCCGCGACGTCGCGTTGGAGTTAGGTCCTGGAGCCGCGAAGCGACGGGTGTCTCTGCGCGAGTCGATGCTAATTGTCTCCGCAAACACTGTCACACGCTTTTGCCCTCGCCGCTTTCAGGCAGAACGTCCCCCTCCCATCGAAGACTGTCGTTGGTTGGTTGGCGACCGATCGCGGGACATCTACGGCCACTACTCGAGAAGCTTAGATGGGCAGCGGCCCGGAGGCCCTCCTCCTGAGTAATACTCAGCGCTGAGCGAGGAGAGCAGTTTTGCCGCAAGTACAACACCGCTCCTGTCCTTTGCTTTTGAGTGGAATAGATGCAAAAAAAACCTCCATCTTTGTCGCTTTCCCGTACATAACTCCCTACAAAACAGCCTGCTCAAAAAACAAATGCTGCCATCAGAATCCACCCTGGATGATCTATCCGAGGTAGCTGGGATTCGTTGGTTTCAAAAAGTTAATTTGCTTACCTATAATAATCTCAGCGGCGGAGACCTCTCTTCGTCGCTCGAGATAGTTGACGGGTAATATCTCCCTAACTGGTCAGAATAAGCAATTTTTAAGACAATTTTTCGTCTTCTGCCTATGGGACGCTCTACACGGTCCTCTTTCTCTTAACTGGCGAAAAATTATGATCATCTTGATTTATTTTTTTGTAAAATTCTTGTTACTTAGGAGTGGGGGGGGGGGGTGACTGTCGGCTTTGGCCCATGTTATACTTCGCCGACGCGTCGCTGGAGTATAACATAGTGCAATTATCCAATTATCTCGAGCAAAGGGAGGGGGGGGGGGGTGAGGGAACATTACTCAATTTTGGCCGCGCGCTTCAGCAGCGATGGCGCGACGAAAACGCGTACGACATGCAAGGATCCGTGTGCGTGGGCTCCGCAACAATTAGCGACCGCTGACAAATTGCCAATCATCGTCCGCCCTTGGTAATTGTTTGGTGTTGAACCCCATATCAGTTTCTCCTCTCTTTCTCTCTCTATATATTTGTTTATATTCATATATATTTATATTTAAATATTAGGTTGTCCCATAAGTCCCCGCCGTTTTTTCAACGATTCATTGCGGATTTCGCTGGCGGTCTCCTGAATAGCGCTATACAGCATTCGAAAGAGAATGATTTGCTATATCAGACCATATATTGCTTTTCTTTTTTCATCCTGAATTCTACCAATTTTTAGGTCGTTAAAGTGAAAAGAGAAAAGGGGGGGGGGAAGTAGCCATTCGCGCATATGTTCTCTCCGCTTAGGTTTGGAATTTTTTGCGCAGGTTTGTATAGCTTTTGGAAGATAATGTTCTGCGCGACAACAATACGTGTTGGTCCTATTTGCTCACTTGCCGTTTATTGATTTTTAGGCCATCAAATTGGGACGTCCGACTTTTCGAAAACAAAACCTTAGCCGAAACTCCTGCTCTGTGGTAGGATGGTAGGCCTATTTTGCTCACAGGGAATGGTCTGAAGCGTGGGTCTGACGGGGGAGCGAGTCATATAGGGAGAACCCTCACCCCTCAATTGGTTTGAAAATGTGTTTATTTTTTGTCAAGTCGCTAAACCCAAGGAGTAGGGGGTCGCAATGGGATACGGCGCAGCACGCGCTTGGGGGTCTTGTACGCCCGCGATGCGTCTGCAGCCAGTGGCTCGGATCGCAGGTGGGTAGAGGGTTGACTGCTGCGAGGGGGGGGGGGGGGGTCAGGGGTTTGGTTTCCTCTGCGGTGCTGCATTTTTGCATTTCAACTGATTTGTTGAGATTTGGGGGATTCTGACGTCTATACCAATTTCAGACGTTTCCTGCGCATTTTTCCAGCTGTACGCTGTGGTATTCAACGTGGTGATAAATGTTCAGCACCAGTGATACACAGGTACAAAGCGCCTGTGTAGTGAATCGCGGTGTCTTCCTCCATGGTTATGAGCACGCAACCGAAATCCAATTGAAGACGTACCCTTTCCTCCGAAACAAGAGTTCAACGAAAACGTTATCATATGCCCACTGCTTTCCTGCCTCTCCACGTCCATCAGTTCATCTTGCGGATCCCAATCTTCCTCTTCTTCTTCCACCACTTCCTGCTGTTCGTCTTCGTCAACTTCAAGTTAACGTGCTTCGAATTCCTTGAGTATGCTGGCCATCCGTTCGGTCAGCTTGACTTCTTCCCTCGAAGGTTCCTTGTCTAAAGGTGAGCCACACTTCAGCGTGAGCAGGTGGATCACCACTCGACCGTCGGCGGACATTGTTGGTGTTAGCCTCTAAAAAACCTTCAGCAGATCTCTGATTTCCAGGTGACAGGCAGACATGAGGGAAGAATATATCTATGCCGTTTATCTTAATTTGCGTGATCTGCACACCTCGTTTCTCATTTTAACCACCTCCGACGTCACAACGTGGTCTCCTTTGAAAATCAGGATGGTTTTTCCTGAGGTCATTGGTCCATGTATAGAAACAGACTGTGAGGAGCCTGTAGCCTTAATACGTTGCCCGTATTGTGCCCAGTGGTGCTTCATGCACTTTGTACCTGTGTATCAATGATGTTGAACATTTCTACATCACCATGTTAAATACCGCAGCTTTCAGCTGGAAAATTGGGCATAAAAACATTTGAAAATGGTATAGACGTCAGAATCCCCCAAATCTCAATCAGTCAGTTAAAATGCAAAAGTGCAGCAACGCAGAGGAACCAAACCCCTGACCTCCCTAGACGAGTCAACCCTCTACCCACTTGCGCTCGGAGCCACTGGCTGCAGACGCATCGCGGGCGTACAAGACCCCAAACGCGTGCTGCGCTGTATCCCATTGTGACCCCCTACTCCTTGGGTTTAGCGACTTGGCAAAAAATAAACACATTTTCAAACCAATTGAGGGGTGAGGATTCTCCCTATATGACTCGCTCCCCCCCCCCCCCCCCCCCCGTTCAGTCATACGCTTCAGACCTTCCCTTGTCAGTGTTACATGTCGTATCGAAAGAGAATGTCTTGCTATACGAATAGGTGTCGCGTTTATTGGCTCATGCTGATTTCTGTCGAATATCAACAAAATACAAAAAAGAGAAAAATGACAGCGCGACAGGAGCTACACCCGCCCCCTTCTGGGGGCGTGGCGTCAGGAAGTACAGCCGCTGTTCTGAGGACTGGAAACTTTTGTCTTGTGTGTCAAATGTTTCGTAAGGCAGCCCTTAGACTCTCCGTGAAGCCTAGGGGGTTGGGGGTGGGTGAGCAAGAGGGATGAGAAGAAGATCGCCGCCCCAGCAGGGGGCGGGTGTACCTCCTGACCGTCACCCGAGAAAAATCAACGTCACCAACAACACCTTCTCCTTGTTCAGTCTGCCTTGCTCAGTTTTATATGACGAGAGATATGACACTCAAAAGTGGATGTCTTGTTCTACCAGATTGTTCTTTGGCCATTTAAATTTTTGCCATTTTTCAGGTCATCAAAATGGAGCAGTGCCCTTTCAACCAGGGTTCTAGTGCGGCTAAGGCTCTAGAACCCTGGTTGGCCGTACAAACACTACTTTTTATCGCCAGTTACAATTCTGTGCAAAATCGACATGGCACTGCTCCATTTTGATGACCTGAAAAATGGCAAAAATTTAAATGGCCGAAGAACAAATCATAGAGCATCAATTATGTGGTAGAGCAAGACACCCACTTTCAAGTGTCATATCATTCGTCATATAAAACTGAGCAAGACAGACTGAACAAGGAGAAGGAGTTGTTGGTGAAGATGATTTTTCTCTTTTTGGAATTTTGTTGATATTCGAAAGAAATCAGCATGAGCCAATAAACGCGACAAGAATTCTTATAGAGCAAGACATTCTCTTTCGAAAGACATACAACACTGAGCAAAATAGTCCTACCACAGAGCAGGAGTTTCGGTAAAACTTCGGATGGAAAAGTCGGACGTCTCAATTTGATGACCTAAAAATCAATAAAGGACAAGTGAGCAAAGAGCGCCAACATGCATTCTTGTAGAACAGATCATTGTCTTCCAGAAGCTATATAAACCTGGGCAAAAAATTCCAAACCTATGCGGAGAGAACAAGTGCGCAAATGGCTATTTTTCCACTTTTCACTTTTCACTTCAACGACCTAAAAATTGACAAAATTCATGATGATAAAAGAAATGCAATACAATCTCTGATAGAGCAAATCATTCTCTTTCGGAAGCTATGCAGCGCTATGCAAGAGACCGCCGGCGAAATCCGCAATGATTCGTTGAAAAAAAAAACGGCGGGGACTTATGGGACGTTTAATATCGACTTGCTCGAGCGGGCGCCAGCAGCGTCTCCATTCGTCCCTGTCGCGTGCCAGGATGCTCCGATGGATCCTCCTCGCTCGAGGGACACGAAGAGCGTCACATCGGTCGTTCACTGCTTTCACGAAGAAGTCCAACCAACGCGTTGGTGGGCGTCCTTGTGTTCTCTTGACATCCCGCGGAATCCAGTCGGTAACGGCTCTCGTCCAGCGGGTGTCTGCGAAGCGCATTACGTGGCCGGCCCACCCAATTTTCGACAACTTGGCCCACGCGACAGCGTCTCTGATCTTCGAACGTCGGCGAAGTTCGGGACTCCAGAGGACTTCTCTCACTTGCGCGAGTCCTGTCACTCCGAGCATCGTCTTCTCGATTCCAAGCTGCGCGACGCTGATCGCGTGCTCGTCCTGCTTCCAGGTCTCTGAGGCGTATGTTAGGGCAGGAAGAACAGTATAGTCGAATAGGTGGGCACGGAGTCGGACGTTCTTCGTCTTCTTCGCGACTTCTTCGACGCTCTTGAAAGCTCTTCAAGCCGCTCGTTTCCTCCTGCTCAGCTCTGGCGCTAGGTCGTTGGCCATATTGACTTCGCGACCCAGATAGACGTAGCTCGAGCATTTGGAGATGTTCGTTCCGTTGATCGAGAATGGGGCATCAGAAACTTGTCCGTTCCTCATGAACATCGTTTTCGTAAGATTCAGCTGCATTCCAACGTTCCCACATACACGGTCGAAGTCGGCCAGTATTCACTCCGCCTGGCTGATGCTCGGTGTTGTGAGCACGATGTCGTCAGCGATGCGAACATGATGTAGTTGCCGACCGTCGACCTTCACTCCCATGTCTTCCCATTCTAGTTCTCGCATGACGTTTTCGAGAGTGGCGCTGAAGAGCTTCGGGATATGGTATCCCTGCCGAACCCCTCTCTTTACGTCGATGACGACGTCGTTGTAGAATGGTGTGATCTTGGTCGTGAATCCACTGTACAGCTCTCGGAGGACTCTGAGTATGAACACCCTGAGTGAGCAAGGCGTCGATGGTCGCTTCAGTTTCGACGGAGTCGAATGCCTTCTTCAGGTCGATGAACGTAAAACACAGCGGCAGCTTGTACTCTCGCGACACTTCGATGAGCTTCGTAATGGTGTGTATGTGGTCGCTCGTGCTGAATCCTCTCCGAAATCCTGCTTGTTCGCATGGTTGTCCTTCGTCCAGCGTTCTGCTGATCCTATTCAGGATCACTCGAGTGAACAGCTTGTAGACTACGGACAGCAAGCAGATCGGGCGATAGTTGCCAATGTCGTGCTCGTCTTCCTTCTTGTACGACGGTCCTGCTGGTCTTCCACTGAGATAGAATCTTGCACTCCGACAGGTAGCGCGTGAAGAGCCACGCCAGGGTGTCGATGAGCGCTGGCGGGAGGTTCTTCAGGTGTTCGGGTCTGATCCTTTCGGGACCGGGTGCTGTACGTTTCTTCACCGACGAGATGGTGTGTCAGATCTCGGAAGGGAGAACAGAGGGGACGACGTATCCATCCTGCGGAAGATGGCGTGGGGACAGGGGACGTGGCTATCGAAGAGATCGGAGTAGAAGTCGTGGATGACCTTCTCCATGGTCCTTCTCGAAGAGGTGACGGTTCCGTTAGGACGTGGGAGAGCGGTCATCTTGGTCTTGAAGTTGGCGAAGTTCCTGCAGGCATTGCAGATGCTCATGTGCCTCTGCAGCTTCAGCCAACACTTTCGCCCTTCTCTCCTTAAGATCCTCATTTATGGCAGCTTTGCAATTAGTAGTTGTCTGATGCTCGTGCTGCTCCACGCTGGCGTATCAGCTCGAGAGTTTCCGGAGATAGGCGTTTCTTGGTGGTCTTCAAGCTCTCGGCTCCCTTAGCACGATCGTGGAGATGGTGCACGAAGTCGTATTCCTCATCGACGTTGTCCATGACGGTATCTTCCCAAAGGCCGGCAAGAGAGGTGTAAAGGTCCCAGTTGATGCTCTTTCTGGGACTCCTCTTCTTGAACTTCACGGCCTTCTCTCCTTGACACGAAAAGCGAAACCTCGCGCGAAGGAGGCGGTGGTCCGATCCCGTGTAGAACTTGGGGACAACGGAAACGTCGGTTAGGCAATACTTGCGGTTGAAGATGATGTGGTCGATCTCGTTGTGGAACTGGCCACCGGGGGATTCCTAGGTCCATCGTAGAGAGGGAGGCTTCTGGAACGGCGAGTTTCCATGGATGGTCTTGGTCGAGATGACAAACTCAGACAGCCTTTCACTTTGCTCGTTCCACTCCAAACCGTGGGCTCCGATGTGAAGTTCTTCCGGCGACCTTCGCGGTCCGATCTTGGCGTTGAAGTCGCCGACGATCACCTTGTAGAAGGTGTGATCTTCCTTCTAGAACTTCTCCAGCTCCACGTAGAAGGCTTCGACCTCTTCGTCGTCGTAGTCGGATGTTGGGGCATACGCGACGAATACAGTCAAAGCTGGCACGGATCCACATCGCTTCAGTCGCAGACGTCCGACTCGGGTTGTCAGAGACTCGTACGAATCGATGTTCATGGCCAAGTGCGTGTTGACGAAAACACCAACGCCGCCTACTCCCCTGTTGTCGCATGTTCCGAGGAACAGTTCTTCTCCGGAGTCGTAGGCGGCGTGTAGGGGATGGTGTCTTCTCGTCTCGGTCAGTCCGAAGACGTCGTACTTGATCTTCCTGGCTTGCATCATCAGGTCCTCGACGGATGCTTCCGATGCGAGCGTGCGGGCGTTGTACAGATCGTCATCCTAGTCCTTCTCAATTTGCGCAGCCTGGTTAGGCCCTGAGATTTTAGCAGCCTCTCCGTACTCGTTCTTCCCATCGCTGCAGAAATGGGGCTCTTTCGGGGGCAGGGGAATGAGGCCCTTTAGTGCTGCTGTTTTTGACTGGAGTACACACGGGTAGCTAGTCGGGCTTTGTCGTGCGGGCGAAGAACGGGGCGAGACTTAACGCGGCCTCGAATCGCCTCACAGTTACAATCCGCACAGGCGCAAACACATCCACGCACTCTGTGCATGAACATGCCGCTCCCACGCACAAGGAACGCGTCGACCCAACACAGCAGGAGTAAGGAGTCCATGCCCTGCATCCCACCTGAGTCTCTGGGCAGTACACGGTCGCATTTGGTTCGCGTTTAATTCCCCTATCCACCAGTCCGGGACGCGCCACGTGGCCCTGCGACAAGCGGCCCGAGATCCCTCTTAACAAGAGAGCCCGAAGGCTCTCTATCGAGGGAGATCCGTGGTTATATATATATATATATATATGTATATATATATATATATATATATATATATACAGCCCCCTCCCCTTATAACACCTTCGGATAAGACGCGACTGTTGTGAATACCCAACTAGGGTCTACATCTATAAATGTGTAGTATTATTATATCATAATAAGAACAAATAGGAATGAATGATAACACGTTTAGGTGAACAATATAAGATAAGCACCGTTGCATGGCATCCACTAGTATGACCTAACAATACCGCAAGAAGGTAAATAAGATAATGCACAAATACTACACTCTAGCCGCGGTACACCCGTTTAAGAGCAGAGGTTATCAACCTCCCTGACCAATATATGTCATACTTCTAGGCTCCTCCTCTAGGAATTTTTTATATAAACCGCTGTGAGTAATTATTTGTGTTGTGCTCTGATAGTTGTGAAGTAATAAAATACTTATTACAATTCGCTACAGACGCATCCGTTGGTGAGCCACCAAATTGGTGCATCGACCGTGGTTTCAAACCCACGCCAATTGCCTCTGCGCTAGCTCTCCCAGTGAGAGACAGACGGCAAATAAGAACTCCAATAAGCGTTCCTTCAGGGAACCAGGAGATCTTAGAAGACTTCCCCCGGCGTTCTCTTCAGGAGAACACAGGAAGCGATCAACCCTTGTTTCCACCGCTAGGGAAACAGGGTTCTTTTTAAAAGAGCTCTATAAGCGTTCCTTCAGGGGACCAAGAGATCTTTTCAAGTCTTCCAACGGCTTCTCTTCAGGAGAATCCAGGAAGCGATTGATTTTTGTTTCCACCGCTAGGGAAACAAAATCTTCAAAAAAGAACTCCATTAAGCGTTCCTTCAGGGAACCAGGAGAACTTTTGAAGGCCTTCCTGCGGCATTCTCTTTAGGAGAACCCAGAAAGCCTTCGAACATAGTTTCCACCGCTAAGGAGACAAGTTCTTCCAAAAAGAACTCCATTATGCGTTCCTTCAGGGAACCAGGGGTACTTTGAAAGACTTCCTTGAGCTTTCTCTCGCGAGAAACCAGGAAGCATCTGAACTTTGTTTCCACCACTAGAAAACATGTTCTTCATAAAAGCGCTCCAGTAAGCGTCCTTTCAGGGGACCAGGGGTACTTTGAAAGCCTTCCTTTGAGCTTCCTCTCGCGAGAAACCAGGAAGCAAATAAATTCTCTTTCCATTTCATCGGAAGGAGATTAAATCGACAGTTTTCTTTGGCCGTACCTCACCTGAGGAGCCGAGAGAGCTTAGTGAAATGTTCGCCAACTGCGCCTACCCCACCTGAGAAAGCCAGAAGAGCAGCGAAAAATCTCGCGTGGCAGGAAAAGAGTTCTATTTCGAACCAAACGAATTAAAATCCAACGTGAAACTGTGAAATCTTGCAAAAATCAATCAGATGGCAGAAATACAGGCCTATAAAACAAAGATGACGAATGCTTGCGGACTGATAAAAAAAAAGGCGAGTCAGAAGTCATCCGTGTCGACCAACCGTTCGCGTTTCCGGAAGAAAGGAAGGATTGCGAAGTGTACATTGGGGAGAAGACAGCACAGCTAAACCACCTAATGAGGACGGTAATGAGCAACAAGCAGTACCACGACAACTGCTTAAAGGAAGCCATCGAAATTATTAATTCACGTAACGATGAGAAAAAACGTGAAAAGCTCATGAGGGATTTAAATGACCACTTGCAAGCTGAATCAAACGAGCTTGACATCACGGTCATGCGTTGGCAGAATAAAGTGGACTTCAGAAAGGATGAACTGTTTCAGCAAACAGTTTTAACTGCCAGCTGTCAGGAAGGTAGCAACGGTAACCGTACTGTCACTGGCAGTAGTGGCAGTAATTGCACGTCGACAAATGGGATCGCGCCTCCGCAGGAACGCAGTGTCGCACTCAGGCGACCCCTTCTCGAGGTTCCAACCTTCTCAGGAGACTTCAGAGAGTTCAACGCCTTCTGGTCGGTATTCCAGGCACTTATACACAATGATGCCAGTTTAAGTAACCAAGAAAAGTTCCTGTTCTTGAAGCAGGCTCTCAAAGGCGAAGCTGCAGCATCCATCACCTACGTACCTGTGATAGGGGACAAGTACTACGGAGCCGTCAACATTCTCAAGAAGCAGTACGACAGGTCGGCAAGTATAGCTGATATTCTCATAAATGAGATCGAAAAAATTCCGCGTGCTCACGATACACCCAGGAGTTGCCGTGACACCCTATCCGCCACTACCTCACGGATCATACACCTGGAACAAACAGGTGTATCACTCAATGCGACCGAGTATGGCGCCGCATGATCCTCTCAAAATTTACGGAACACATCTGTAGCACTGTGATAAGGAAAGAAACCGTTGTCGGTATATCCTTCGAAGTCAAAGATATTAGGGAAGCCATTGACGAGATCATCACTTTCCAAGAAACAACGGAGCTCATAACGGCGACCTTATTCGGAACGTATACCCACGATACTGACAACTACCGGTTTTCAAGACAAAACGAGTCACGACAGATCGAGCTGCGCTCGCAGGACATTGCCTCTATGCCTTTGTGGTGAAGTCCCCCCGCCACAGTACTGCGCTGCGTTTACAACTCCTGAGGAACGCAGAAACGAAGTCAGCCAGCGAAAGCTTTGCTGGAAATGCTTTAGGGAAGGGCACAACTCAAAGTTCTGCAGAATCCTTGGTCCTTGCCCAAGATGTCGAGAAGACCACCATTCTTCTCTCTGCACTTCAAGCGCACCCGAAGCAGAGTGAAAAAACCGCTCATACGGAACGCAAAACCAACCGCCAACAGTAGTCCATCAAGGAGCAGTAAAGGTTGTGCTGCAACCGAAAAACAACCGCTCCATGCGACACGGAAAAAGCATTGAAAGATCGAACCGATGTGAGGAAGCTAATTTCTCAGCTTCATATAAAAGCCCCATCAGTTCAAAACAATCAATTAACAAACAATGCGTGCTACAAATGGCCTCTGCATTGATATTCAACTAGTCAGAGGTGGACTACCAACCGGTAACTGTCCTGCTCGACTCTGGAGCTCAAAGAAGTTTTATAAAGAGGGAACTTAGAGAAGAGCTGCAACTTCCAACTAAGAACTCAAATTCACAACGACAGGAATGCGAGATCTCCTGGAAACTTTCGAATCCACGGAAGTTCACATTACTCTGAAGAACATTCGCTCCGGCATGAAGCTAAAGCGAGTGCCAGTCTTCACCAAAGAAAAGCTGACCGCGTCGTCAAGTACCGCAAAGCTATCATCAGCAGACAAGGCGTTCATCAGGAAGAAGAAGCTTTCTATTGCCCAGAGAAGTCTTGCTCCTACGACGTCCTCTCCATACATAATAGTTGGACAGGATCTCCTTAATCAGATAATCCTTTACGACACTCCTATAATGAAGCTGCCGTCTGGTTTGGTTCTCACACCTACCATTTTCGGCTACACCATATCCGGTGTAAGTGGCACAGACAGCTTTGAAATAAAAAAGCAAACAACTCAATGCATGTATTTCTCGCACCAGAAGGAAGAATATCTTCTAAAGGCAACTACATGGGCTCAGATCATCATTCAAGACCAAAGTATCAAAGAGCCGATAGTTTCAACATCCACAAAGAATGGAGACCAAGCATCCGATTTGACCATGACAGTGTTTCCAATTCAAAACTGCAGATTGTCACTGGAAATGGAAAAAAATCTACTTGCGATTCAACGTCCACGCAAATTCGTGAAACAGAATAACAAAAGGACGAAGAACCAAAACGTCGATAAGGACACTACGAGTCCGAATATCCAGTTATTGCTCCAGTCTTCTTCCATAATTCGTGACACTAACGCGTTACCGAAAATCAGGAAGCGAACGAAGATGTTGATGACTGGTAATCTGGAACTCATCAGCTGCAACTGCCCACATTATACTGGAGCCGTCCGGTTAGAGCAGCTTCGCCGAGGTGATCATGTAAAAATGGCCACGTCACTATGCGCTAATAGAAGCGATAGCACAGCCATTTGGATAGACGATCAACGAATACGAAGTTCCTCAAGGAGACGGCGTGCCAGAAGGAAAACTACCAACTTCAAATGCTACACCTCAACTTCACACAAGGAAGTCGGAAAGAGGGGGATTCAGTAAAATTTCTACCTAATTCGCATAATTGTCGCCCTCTATTGTTGTATTGTCTATCTGTCCTATCATGTTCATCAATTCCCTCTCGCTTCCTCGGTGCTATAATGTTCTTTTTTATCGCTACCTCTACTTGCCCCTCGCCCCAGTGTTGTGAATACCCAACTAGGGTCTACATCTATAAATGTGTAGTATTATTATGTCATAATAAGAACAAATAGGAATGAATGATAACACGCTTAGGTGAACAATATAAGATAAGCACGGTTGCATAGCATCCACTAGTATAACCTAAATGTCCCTTGACTTGCAGCAGGACCACCTCGTCTCCTGCACCGCACAGAAATCTATCTTTCTTCGCTCCAGTGCTTCTACCAACTCGCACGAGCGGCCCGTCAATGTACCCACATTCAACGTTGTTACGCTGGTCTTGCCTACGTTACAGGACTTTCGGACTAGCTCAGTTGCCCCCGATGCCGTCCTCGCATCAGGGACCCTCGCATTCTTCTCACAGTCGCCGGGCTTTGCGAGTGCGCATCGGCTCCCGCGGACGCCGTAGCACTATCTCGGAATCTTTTAAGCGTCATCAACCATGTGATGTGACATGGGTCTTCATAGGTCGGCCTTTCACAAGGGCCTGTCGCCTGCAATCGAGTGTCCGCGATTAGCTTAGCTCCCAGAGGTAGCAGTTTCCAGTGGCACCACGTGGAGGAGCGGACATCGCCACCTTTCGAACAACATATAACAACAAGCAAAAGGTTCAACATCAGAACCGAGCTCTTGGTAAAAATTCGGACGGAATAGTCGGACGTCCCAATTTGATGACCTAGAAATCAATAAAGGACGAATGAGCAAATAGGGTCAACAAGTATTCTTGTAGCACAGGACATTATCTTCCACATGGTATGAAAGACTGCGCAAAAATTCCAAACCTAAAGCCCTCCGCACACTTTTGCGGCAGCCGCGTACGCGGCAGAGGCCAGAACAGCCGCGTACGCGGCTTCCACTGCCGCGTGCTAGAGCTCACGCGGCACTCCTCCCGCTCGCTCAATCACCAACGCGGCAATGCGGCAGCAATACCTTGAAGGATTACTGCCGCTGCCACCGCGTCTGCCGCGTAGGCGGCACATCAGCGGCAGGCCGTGCGAGGCTAGTTTTGCCTCGCGCGGCGACTCTGCGTCTCTGCCCCATGCTTAAAGATAGGGCTGCTGCGTTGCCGCAAAGTGTTCGGAGGGCTTAAGCGGAGAGAACAAGTGCGCAGATGGCCACTTTTTCACTTCTTCGCTTTTCACTTTAACGATCTAAAAATTGACAAAATTCAGGAAGAAAAAAGAAATGCAATACATTTTCTAATAGAGCAAATCATTATCTTTCAAAAGCTTTACAGAGTTATGCAACAGACCGTAGGCGAAATCTGCACTGAATAGGTAGAAAACGGGGGAACTTATGTGACAACATAATAGATCTGGGTCCGATCAGCCCGTTGCCACGCGAGTCTTTTTGTATTCGTAAACTAAACCACAATTCTGTTTTTGAGATTTTTTGCAGGACTGTCGCGGTGGCAAGTTGTAGCGAGGTACTGCTTCACTGCTGCTTGGAATCTCTTCATCTCCATTAATGCTACTTCCATTGTTGTCTTCTTCCAGTTCTAGTGGTATGAGGTAGTGGATCGACCTTCTAATACTTCTGCAGTTGGGCATTCGCAGTGTGGACTGTTCCATGATGGTCCTTCAGGTCAACAATTCTGCTGATTTTCCTATAAATAAATGAATAAATAAATAAATAAATAAATATATATATATATATATATACAAGTGCTCCGTCACTCCTATCGGCGTGCCTCGCACTTGCGCGCTTCGCGCGATGTTGCAGTATCACTAAGCTAAGGACAATCACATCGAGCTAGCTGCTCTACTTGTACAGCTTTTTTCCCTACCTAGGAGTACAAAAGGCTCGCAGTACATACTTCTTCTTCTTCTCCTGAGCGTTTAGTCCCGCACAGTCGCAGGGTCCGCTGTTCTTGTGATCTATCGCCACCTCATCCTATCAAGGGCGTCATCTGCCGTGGCGCCGACTTCGGCGAGATCTCTCTTGATGACGCCCTTCCATCTTTTCCTTGGGGCTCCTCTCGGACGCTTTTCGGGTACCTCGAAATCTAGGGCCAACCTTGTGGGGTGATCCTCTGGTCCTCTGAGGACGTGTCCATACCACCTCAGGCGCTGCTCTCTCATCTTCAGCTGGATCGGGGCTGTCTTCATCACTGCCCTAACATCCTCGTTTCGCACCCTGTCCCTACGGGTCCATCCACATGCCCACCTCAGCATCCTCATCTCCGCCGCGTGCAGTTGCCGCTCCTGCGCCTTACCCAGGGCCCAGCACTCATTGCCGTAGAGGAGGGCAGGTCTCACAACTGTTCTATAGAGATTGCCTTTGAGCGTCCTGGAGCATCTACGGTCGCAGAGGATCCCTGTGGACTCCCTCCACTTGAGCCAGGCTGCGTTTATCCGTCCCATGACCGCCTGGTCCACACTTCCTTCCTCGGATAGGTCACTTCCGAGGTAGCGGAGTTCTTCCACCTTCTCAATCGTTTCCCCTTGGCAGTCTAGGATTGGTCCAGCTCACTGCTCAGAGCTGATGAACTTCGTCTTCTTCACGTTCAGCCGTAGGCCGTTGTCTGCGAGGGCTCTCTGCCACAGCTGCACCTTCTCCTCCAGCTCCTCCTGGTTGTCGGCTACTAGGGCGATGTCGTCCGCGTAGAGGATCGTTCTGAGAGGGCCTTCCTCAAGGTGGTTCATTATAGAGTCAAGTGTCAGCAGGAAGAGAAACGGGCTCACAGCCGACCCTTGGTGTACCCCCCACTGTGATGTCCACTTTCCTTGTCACCCCGTGTGGAGTTCGTATCGCCGCTTTCGAGCCCTCGTACATGTCCTTTATGACCGTGATCAGACGTTCCGGGACACCCCTCCCTCGAAGGGCATTCCAGTTACGGCCCGAGCTAGCCTGTCGTAGGCCTTCTCCAGGTCCAGTAATGCCAGGTAGCAGGGTTTTCGTTTCTCCCGATATTTCTCCATCACCTGACGAGCGATGAAGATGGCGTCTGTGGTGGACCTCTCGGGCCTGAAGCCCCACTGCACCTGGGAGATGGGTACCATCTCCCGCAGCCTTGAGTCGACCAGTCGTTCGTAGATCTTCATCGTGTGTGAGATCAGTTTGATCCCTCGGTAGTTGGAGCATTCGGCTGCTTGAAGATGGGGACTATGGTGCTGTTCCTCCAGTCATCCGGCATCTTACCTTCCTTCGTGATTCTGTTGAGGAACTGCGTCAGCCAGTTGATTCTGTGGTCCCCGAGCACCTTCCAAGCCTCTACTGGCACACCGTCAGGCCCTGCTGCCTTTCCGAGTTTCATCTTCCCTATGGCCTTGCGAACCTCTTCTTGCGTCCAGGGTGGGATGGGTCCTTCCGTTGGTTGTTCTTCCTCGGCCTCCCGACGAGGGAACTCCTCGTTCAGGAGTTCCTTGAAGCACTCCTCCCATCCCTCTCTGACCTCGACCGGCTTCCGTAACACCCTACCGTCAGCACTCTTCACAGTCTTCACTACTCGAATGTCGAGGCTAGCTCTATGACGCGCCTTGGCCAGGCGGATGGCGAACTTCCCTCCCTCTGGCCCGTCTAGTTTCTCGTACAGGGCATCAATTTCCGCGTTCTTTGCCTTCGCTACAGCTGTTTTTGCCAGCCTTTTCAGCTTCCTGTAGGCTGTGAGATGCTCGGGTGCCCTCGTCTTCTGCCGCAGCTTGTAGGCCTCCTTCTTCTTTTTCACCGCAGCCTGCACCTCTTCGTTCCAGAACCATGCCGATTTATCCCCTCTGGTTCCTCCCTTTGTTTCTCCCAGGGTTTCCTTGGCACATCTCAGGATTGTTTGGGCTACCCTCCTCCAGGTCTCATTCACGGGACCAGCTGGATCTGGAAGGCCTACTTCGAGCACTGCCCTTCGTAGCTCGTTCCGTTCGGAACCCCGCAGTCTCCACCATCGGATCCTGGGTTTCCTCACTTTGGGCCTGGTCTGTAGAGGTATGCTAAGGTCGGCTACCAAGGGTCTATGCTGTGATGCCACGTCTTCTCCCGGAATGACCTTCACATTCCGGACTATTTTCAGGGTAGCCCTTCGAACCAGGATGTGGTCGACTTCCGTCTTTCTTCCTCCGCTAGCATAGGTCACCTTCTGGCTCTCCCTCTTCGCGAAGAAGGTGCTACAGACAGCCAGGTCGTGGGCGATAGCCAGATCTGGAATTCGTTCT
Organism: Heligmosomoides polygyrus bakeri; assembly: GCA_947359475.1. Taxonomy (NCBI): domain Eukaryota; kingdom Metazoa; phylum Nematoda; class Chromadorea; order Rhabditida; family Heligmosomidae; genus Heligmosomoides; species Heligmosomoides polygyrus. Next base: position 35,422 of record CANAIB010000027.1, read on the forward strand.
CCATCCGGGTTTATCAGACCGATCCCTTCACCTCCATGAACCCTTTCCACTCCGCTTCTGCCACTCCCCACATGCCCGTTCATGTCCCCTGCTATGGAGAGGTAGTCGCCTTCTGGTACGGACCTTATGGCTTCCTCGAGCGAGATGTAGAAGTCATCCTTGTCGCGCTCGGAGCATCCGGTCTGCGGAGCGTAGAGAGACATGATGGTCCAGTAACCCTCCTTCGTGTCCAGCCGCAGTGACATGATGCGGGCGTTTATTCTTTGGATAGCCGCTACTGAATCCTTGAGGGACTCCGCGACAGCTATCCCTACCCCGTTCCTCTTGGTGTCCTCTCCGTTGTACTACAGCTTGACCCCTTCTCCGATCTCCCTGGCGTTCGCCACTTTCCATCGCGTTTCCTGCAGACACAGGACTTGTATCCTTCTGCGCCTCATCAGGTCAGCCACTTCCCTAGATCTTCCGGTCAGCGTTCCCACATTCAGAGTCCCCAGTCGAACTAGCTTCTTTAGCCGAGGTCGTTCGGCCCTCGGTAGCCCTCGCATACTGACCACAGAACTCGGGCGGGGGTTCTGTGCGCCACTTCCGGGTGACGTCCTAGCCTTTACACTGATTTTATTGCGACCTATGATCATGATTTGTGGCGAGGTTTCTCCATCAGCCGGCCTGTCAACCTGGGCCTGACGCTGGAACCGTTGCCATCTTTCGCAATTTTTGCAGGGCATGGCGTGCCGGAGCCGGGAGTCGAACCAGTGACCGTTTGTGCATGAAACTACACTACTAACCACTAGGCTAACTCGGCTCCTTCGCAGTACATACAGTATATAGTAAGATAGGGCGATCTATTGGTTCCTCACTACTGGTCCTCCCTTAGTGAAACGGCCCCCATTACTGGTACTGGTCCCCCTCAATGATTTCCCCTAGCGGATGACGTCTTCAGAACGCCTTCTGAATCTCCAAGCACATTGGACGACGTCTCCTGCACGTCTACCTGATTCCCCAAACACGTTGAGCGACGTCTTTGGCACGTCTTCTGAGTCCCAGGCACGTCATGCGACGTATTCCGCACTTCTTCTGAATCCTTTGGCACGTAGAAGACGTCTGAGTATTTTCCGCTATTTTCGCGCCCCGTAATTTGATCAGTATCGACTGACGGTGATCGATACTTCAAAAACGAACTTCAGATTCGTGTTGAGCGACCGCGATTACCTCCAGGACTGCAGTTTCGTAACGCCTGGACGACATCCAGAAAAAATCGATAGTTTGATCAATATCGATTGATGGCGATCGTTACTTCAAAAAGGAAGATCAGATTCGTGTTCAGCGACCACGATTACGCCCAGGACTAAAGCTTCAGACCGCCTGGACGATGTCCACAAAAAATCGACAGTTTGAGTATTATCGATTGATGGCGATCGATACTTTAAAAAAGAACTTCAGATTCGTGTTCAGCGATCGCGATTACCCCCGGGCTGAAGCTTTCAGGCAAGTAGAAGACGTCTGGGTATTTTCCGCTATTTTCGCGACCCGTAATTTGATCAATATCGATTGAT
>CANAIB010000028.1:0-36933 GCA_947359475.1 Heligmosomoides polygyrus bakeri
CTACTGCCTATGCCCCAGGGAGACGCAGACTGAGCAAACATAGACAAACGCAGATTGACGTTGTCCATGAAGCAATCCAATACTGCTATAGGGACTTTAAGTGGATATGGCGCAGCGGTTGCAAGCGCCTCTGTCGTGCGCATGCCATTCGAGTTCCGTACGTATGCTGTGCAATTGCAAAATATTCGTCTAGAATTCGCCTAGTGGTGATGTCAGAGAACAAGAAACTATTTCCAAATCAACCTCAGAATGAACGTGCAAATGCAAAATAGTCGTGTCGAGCCCTGAGGCACTGCTGCTCGTCGCGGGCACGCTACCTGCGCAGTTTGGCCTCACGCAACGCGCAGAAATGGCGGGACAAGAAGCGGCCTTCTTTCTTACTAAGCGATCAGTAACTGAGACCGTCAAGTAACTATTAATATCCTTGGTTTAACACTCAGAACAGGTTTCAGTAGTTATGGGACTTGGATGGTAAGGGGAGAAGTATGGGGGAGGCACTCCGGGAGTTCTGGGACCGGATTAATCAACAATTAAACGAACGAATGTGCGGGGTATAAGGGGTTGAGATAAGGTAAGACTCAGAGACGCAAACTTCATCCTGGGTATCTCTACCCCCTATTCCCGTGGGTTAGTCGTTGATGAATCCGGCCCCAGGTCTATGCGAGTCAAGAGAGACAACCTCAAAGTATCACTTGTGCCCTCGCTTCGATATCCTACACCATGTTGCAGTAACCGATGCCTTCGGACATATTCAGGGAGGAGATAGAGAGGCAAAATAAGTTATACCCTCCCAGCTAGGACTAGGATATATAAGAAATTATCAATAACGCGCAAACGAGACACACTGCTACTAAGGAAGAAAAATGAACAATGGTAAAATAGGACTCTGTGTTAAAGAAGGGGTTTTATTTGGGGGGGGGGGGTGGCCCATCTAACGTGCACTGGTTGAAACAGGCCGCCACATCCCGGAGTTCCTTCCGTCGCCCTGCTTGAAGCAGAACTAGAACAGATATGCGGTAGAAACAGAGACGTCAGTTCAATGAAGTGCGTCGCAACGTGCAACGTGCTACGTTCGAGCGTTGCTACACGCCTGACTGGGTAACCTCCTCCAAGTGCTCTATCCAGAAGCTGACTGGTGGAGCTAGTTTCGTTCGATAGTGTATGAAAAATGCGCGATTAGATGAAATAAACAAACGAGCGCTAGAAAAAATTGATGAGTCACACGTCTCAAAAAGTAACACTGGCACTATTACATAGAACCAAGAATAGTACCCAATTCATGTAATTTCGTCAGAACCAGGTTTAGGACAATTTCCAAAGTAAGAAATCAGGATATAGCTGTCAATATTGATAGATTTCATCATACCGGTTTTCCACTGATCCACTCACTTCCGTATCACCTACTGTTTTTTTTTTAATTTTCACTTGCAATATCTTTAATGCAGCCTGCTGCATTTAGATGAGGAGGGGAGGTCACCTGAGGGTTATGTGCTGATTCTGAGAGGTGCTCTCTTATTTGATGCATGACATAGCTGTATGCAGTGGCGATCACTTTGATCTAACCTTCCTCACGCGAAGCGATACACCTACACATGAGCTAACGAAAGTCTAGCCGTATTGGATAGGGGTTCGGTGAAAGCGCGCATCGATCGGTTGGAGCAGCCGCGGCGCGCAATTCAAACCGATATTAGTGGCTACGGCCACTAGCAGAAAGCCCTCATCTTACGCGAGCGCAATGGAAAACAGGCTTAACAAAGAGCTATCACGAGCGTAGAACGTGCAGCACGTCAAGGTGCGCTGCAATATCATACGGAAGACGAATGGATCGTGGTGCTCCCTCAACCAATCGTTATTACTTCCTCGGCAGACACTTCGGCTTAGCAGTCAGTTCCCTCCAGCTCTATGCCTCGGGATGCTCAACGAGGGACTTCCACAAATGTCTGCCTGTGTACACCGGCAGTACGAGTGAAGAGAAGTGAAAGCGATCGACAAATAGGCGCGAACAAATCGAGATTAGTCAGCGATAAAAGAAAAATAAAATGCAAGCGGCAAGAAGGCGGCTTTCAAGCGGCCGGACGTCGAACAGTGAGGAATGCACGTGTTACAACGCGTAGGATATCGAATCGAACGACAACGATGTCCAGTGGAATGCATCTACACCCGGACGGAAGCATACCGCCGGAGTCGCTGCTAATGCTGAAGCTGCGGCTTTTCTACGCTAATAAACCGATCAATAAGCACACCTAGCACGAGCTGTTACTGCTTAGTCACGGCTTGTCACGCGGGCAGAAATCCGCGCCCTGCCGCTGACTCTGATGTGCACGAATCTGCCCGGCTTTCAATCTCTTCTATCGCCATCTTGTGCACTCAGATTGCGACCTACGAATCTTCTGTCAGACGCGGAGATTGAAGAGGTGTAAGTCGCAGAATGGAAGGACTCGGCGGCCCTCTTGTGTAGGAAGAAAAGCCTCACGGAGGTGATCGTTCGGGCACACCCGTCAGCAGGGCGGAATTGGAAATGGCATTAGCTAAGGATGGAACATCGTCACGATACACAGTCTAGGGCTTCTGGGCGTAAACATCATGAAAATGCGGACCTGATGAGAGAAACACGAGATGGAGAACGATTGCGCAGGTGTCTCAGGAGGCTGAAGGAAGCGTTGCATTGAAAAATCAGAGACCGTCCGAAGAAGTCGAATTTTCGACAGCTCCTAATCGACTAAGTTGTTCTCCAGCCATTTCATTACAAGTATACTAGAACAAGCTCTGTTGCCGCATCGGAGAGGTCTCCCTCCAGCAGACACAGTCCAGCCTTAGAGGCAATATATACCATTTTCACTTCAAATGGGTCACTTGGGTAGGTGAACTAAAAAATTCAAAGAATGTTATACCAAATTTGAAAATTCTTCTTTTTTCTAATTTTTAAAACATTTCTTGAATAACAATTATTCTAATCGTCTTAGAGACTCTCGGGCTTAAAATGTAAGAAACTTCTTCTAATTTGAAAGGCGTTCTCCTTGGTTTCAGAAGCGTCAAGCTGGTTTAGAAGGGGGTCCAATTTGATGTGAAAGGTTCCCACTTTGACATGAAAATGGTAATGCTACATAACACATTCATGGACACTTTTAAAATCAAGTTGAACACTTTTCGAACCAAATTCGACATCTTCTAAATGAAAAAAGGGGCGCCTTCAATATACGTAAAACCAAACGATTTCCAAGAAGGGTAAAATAATTTCTTGAGCAGGGAAGACATGCTATGGCTTGCTTTAAGAAATTTTAATTGAAAAATCCTCAAAAGTAAATACCTTCTTCGAAATTTCATAAAAATTTCTATTTTTCAAAGAAAGGTGATATCACAAGCTTACGTTAAAGTGCAGGAAGGCAGCGAATTAATTAAGATCGGAAAAGGTTTACGAGGGGTCATCCATCAAACAGGCCCACCTCGTCACATGAATGAAGCAAATGAGTTTTCGTTGAGAAATAGGCCGAGATACTCGTCAACATTAGGCTTTCAAGTGTTAATATAATAATAGAAGCAGTTTCAGGGAAGAAACTGGAGGAGTACAAGCGAAAAGTGGGGCATCTAAGCAAGTCACCCAGCAATGCAAGCAGAAAGACCAGCGCCTGCAGTTCCCATTGCCGAGGGGAGCAGACAACGAAGAAGACTGACATTTGTATCATGGATCGTGTCATTTACGAGCATGCAATCTTGACGACAGCAGGTCCTGCACATATCAGCGCACACTGTAGCGGGTTTGTACTTATATCGACAATGAAGGGACATATGACGCTAAGCAAGGCATGGTGAAGCATACTTTTGGATGATTCGGAACAGGATATCCGAGTCGGATATCTGAACATGATTCATTCAGATCCAATGTATACTAACGAGTACTTCAATAGGTCTTCTAATGAACTTAGTAGAAGGAAGAGAAATAACCTTATCATGTCCTTTGAAAGTGTCACTGGTAAGACTGCTCCTGGGCTAACACAATTCCTTCAGCTTGTGCCTTCCATGACAAGAGATGGTATGCATAATACCTGGATAAGCGCAGCAAGAACTCAAGCCAGATCCAGATTTTTCTCCACCAGAGTGACTCCTATCTTGAATACACCTTTCCGGTTTTCTATATATAAGGGTCTATTTGCGCCTTGAGCTCATGCTATTCTTAAGAATTTGATGTTGTTGGCTTAATTTTCTTTTCGATGTTTTCTGCTGACGTTTTCCCTTCCTTTCCTTCTACTGACGTTGTTTCTTCTCCTTTTTGTTTTGTTTTGTTCCTTTTTCACTACGGTTTTAATGTCCTTCGGGACATGAGCTATTTTCGTATTGCTTAGTAGGAGAACTAGTTGTCTTAAACGCACTTTCCGTGCGTCAATAAATAAATAAAAATAAATAATTAACTTTTTAAACACGTGCGGCTTAGTGACCAGAAATGAAGTTCGAGAGAAGAAGGAATGCTCCAAGCCGGCTCCGATTTGACTCCGCGCCAAGGAAGGTTACATACCTACGCAAGCTTTTCATCCATGGAAATGGGGTTTTCAAGTAAACCTGCGAAAGAAGAACTTAACACGATTAATCTACAACTAATCCCGAAAAAATAAAAAGATTTAGATATGTATTTAGATCCCCTTCAATGACTAAAAGGAGATGAATCAGAATGCGTAGAGCGCAACCTTATTAATAATTTATGAAATTCACTTCAAAAAGTTGGGGAGCATCGAAGAAAAAAGTAGAAAGTGTTAGGGAAAAAACTTCAGGGACGCATTGTGTTCTCTTCCATCTGGTGCTCCTATGCGAAACCAGATATGTATACTCGTGTCGAAAAAAAATGAGATCTCTTAGGAGTAGGAAATTTTTTCTATTATTTTCTTTAGTACAATGAGTGAACCTCTAGCAAACCTTTACGCACGTCATGCACAAACGGCTCAGGAGAAGGCAGTGGCTAATGAGAAGAAAACCGGGAAGTCAGAATAATTCTGTCTCTAATGAGTCAGCACTTTTCTGTTGATAACGCTCCTAAACATAGAAATAACTGGACTGAAACTGATTTACCTGTAACCAGGGGCAACGAATTATTTTCCACTCATTACTAGCTGCATATTACGATATACTGAATGTGGTTCCGCACAAGTTACTCCACGTTTAATGTGCAGACCTTTGGGTACTGTAGCTATTGGAAAACTTTTAGCTCTTGAATTTGGTTTTCCAAATTTTCAAAGAAAATGCCTGACAACAACATTTGTAAGCGGAAAGAGTCAAAAACTGGTAGAACCATGAAGAAAATTAACATGAGTTAGTGGGCGGCAAAGGAGGGGAAAACGGCGGTGGTGGAATCCAACGAATTAGGGGTCTGCAGTTGAGCCGTGCGCATGGATCGTGCCTACGGTTTACGCACGTACATACGCATGTTGTCAATGTGAGCTGTTGTGTGGACAGTAGGACGTAGCAAAGGGTCTGATGGTCACTCGGACCAACATTACAACGCCAACGAGAAAATATAGGCCAAGCCAGTGATACTATCGCAGAAAGGTGGGGCCACCTCTAACAACTGCTACCCAGTGAGAATGAGTGTATGCAAATGCAAATAACAGAAATGCACTACGCTAAGCAACAAGAGGATAGTGTTTTGCAACTTAATAGCCATAGGGGACAAAGGGAAGGACGTTATTTATTTATTTATGGGCGCAAACTAACGTAAGATTTCGAAATTTTTAGATAAGTTGCACAGCAAGCATTACAGCCTTCCAAACGATGTTTCGGGAAATAAAGAGGAGGACAGTGTGGCGAGGCAGCCTTTTCTGGACGAAATGACGCCATAGGAGCGAGCTACCCTTCACGAGGTGGGCAACACTGAACGGCTTTGTATGTGCAGATGCTTCCTGTGCCGCTCTATATGTACTGTTTAGATTTTTACTGCAATGTAGTCCATCCATGCTCTTTTAGTAGCATCCTACTCTCTTCCTGATTGCCGTATCCATTATGTTGTTACGGAAGTTCCATGAGTTTTCCAGACTTATTTTCAGAAGCGATAATTCAGCTCAGCAAGCACCTGTCCACTCAAGCTGAAAATTGTTATACGCGCCACTTCCCCTCCGATCCAATAGATATTAAGGAGCCGTATTTTCTTTAAAATCTAGTGGATTATGGCCTTTGAACACATTGCATGCGAATTGGACATCTTCACAAGTACATGTTTTCCAACGAAGGCATCCCGATGTTTAATAGAAAACACTTTCCTAGGGTTAGGTTGGTGACTATATTGCCTGATGACGGTCCTCATTCTAGGGCTCGATCAACTTTAACATGACAATCTCTGAAACGTGAGAAGACGGGTTGTCATGTTAAAGTTGATGCAAGAAGTATTGAGTCACTGTCATTCATAAGCTTTAGAATAAACAGCTCTTGCCTAGCTTATGTTTTTTTCTAAATGCTCTTGAAAATTGACTGATAATGCTTTGAGTTGATTTAAGAACGAAATAACAGATCAGACCGCCTGTGGATCTCCAGATTGATTCGGATGACTTTCACTTATACAAAGCAGCCTGAGAAAGACCTCTAGAGGCTTATGGATAGGAAGGCGCTTTTCTAAACTGTTATACTTAACCTGAAATTTTCTTTGGTTACGGGTGTTACTTGGAGTGCTGATCATGAAGCTGACATTGCTTTCTGGATTTCCCCGATTTCTTATAACAAGTTAGAGAAGCTCTGGGTAAGGAGGGTGGTGAGGTCGGATGCACCAATTTCGCCTAAGCTTTGTACGTAGGGGTTATTTGGGGTGTTGATCGCGAATCTGGCATCACTTTTTTACTTGCTTAATCTGGAAGTCAAAAATTCCCACCTTTCCACTTTCAAAGAGCTTGATGAACATAAACGGCATTTGTTGCCGTGTTTTCGTTCACAAAAAATAGGTGGTGGAAATAGGGTAAAGGGTCCCACTAACGATAAATTGCAAAATGCAAAAACACAAGTACAAGGGGGAATCGAACTTACGATCATGCTCCTGTGAAGCTGCAACACTACCACTACGCCAACCGACCACACTGCTCGTTGGCAGCAAGGCGTCATGAACTTCGCGCTAACGTGTCCACATGCTTCTTTTCGACCACAGAAGAGCATTCGGAGAAAGTAACTATGGATTTCGACTCCCCACACGGGACCCTATATCCTGTAAAAATTGCATAGCAAAAGCTCACCGCCAGTTTGGAGGCTCTCCTTGTAAGAGACTACGGTGCGTGGGGGACACAGTATGGCACCCAACTGATGTGCATTTTGATCAGTTTCATGTTTCATGACGTGGCCAGCAATACCGAAACCCACGCCTCTAGCCATCTAACTGAGCGACTGTTATGTCCGTCTACGCCTGCATTCTGTCAATAGTTATGCTCCACTAATGTGTGTATGTCAGGCTCTCATTTGTCTTCACACCACGCTAATCCCCAGGAGTCGCTAGGATCTAGCAACAAGATGTTTTTTCCTCCTCAACAATTCCTCTTTTTTCAGCTATTGCACCTGAATTTGCCGTCGTTAACATCTTCGACTAAGCTACAACTCATAAAGTTTAGATGTGCGAAGGATCGCAGAACATACGCCTCGAGAGAAATGCTGTAGTAATCCATACATGTTAGGGAATCCTTAGAAGCACGCACATTTAGATAGGAAAAACTATTCCATTTTCGAAAGTGTACAAAACATTGAGCGGTTGATTAGAGATTAAACTGTAATACGCTTTTATGTTGTGAGCGTTGGAAAACTGGCAGAACCTTTCTTACACCTAATATGTTGATTTCAAAAATGCACGTGAAAGAGATAGCACCACACAGCTCTTGTTGGTCCTAGAAAGATTGCCGTCACGGGAAGGACCGAAGCAAGTGGTTCACTGGTATACGGTACTCCCTTGTTCCTCTGTGAGGCGTGCACTATAATCCAATAACGAGACCACGTATACGCATTCGATATTGATTAAACAGCGTAGGCAATCAATAAGAAATATAACCATGCTGTCGGCATACGCGACTGATGCAGAACAAAAGATGGAAAAGAGCGATATAGAATAGTGTTTATATGGTTATTAAACAAACACATAGACCAGCTGAGGCGACAAATATTTGTCGAGGACAACGTCTTCTCCAGAAGCTATCTTTTGAATTTCTATAACCAAGCACCTAAAGTGCGTATCAAGATAAACATATAGAAGAAGGCGCGTTATTACCTGTGTGAGCCACCACAGCTCGAGGGAGTGAGGCAATGGATTCTCACAAAGCGTTCAAAATGGCCCCACCCAACTGGGATGGTGTCAGTGAGAGGATAGATGTAACTTTCGATGCTATAGAAGGTGATGGGAAGCTGTTGCATTTGAAGAGCTCCAAATTGATGTGGTTCTCCTATAAAACGATAGAACGTGAATGCCGTTATATTGATGGCACTGCATGTTTGCCGCTTTTTGCGAAATTAATGGCCGCGTTCCTTTAACGAGCTTACATGTGAGCGGAACGTGGGATCAATAAAAGTAGAATACAAAGTTAGCTAATGTGTTTCGGAGACTTGCCGAATAATCGTCTCAGACTGAACAGATGAGCAGTCAACACGATTTTTTAAAATTCTAACAAGGAAACAACAGAAGAGATCTAAAAGAGCGCTAAGGCGGAACGCACCATTCCAGCCGAGCAACACAAACGGCAATTATTTACGCAGCTCGTGGCGCAGATGGCCACCAGCGTAGTGGCCGGCCCGTCGAAGAGCCGATGATACCACGGGGGTGCATGAGTGACAGGGCTGCGATGGGAACCTCGGAACAAGAGTTGACAACGAAAAGTCGCTTTTACGACGACAAAGAAAGCCCCACGAATCGATGACGACCGATGAACGACGACTGTGGACGCCTGAATGTGCACGTGCTGCAGCCAGGCGACCAACGGCTGGATGAATACGTGCGGCGAGTGTGAGGGGGGAGGGCGGAGGAGTGGAGTGTCCGGCCGCCTGGCCGACGACGAGGATTAGAAGCGGAGGACGTGGGCCGAACTCGGAAGCGGCCGGAGAGATTGACGACTCGTTAGGAGTTGTAGGCAATCGGGGCGAAGTTAGATCCCGGGGCCATTTCTACTTCAAAACGCCGTAGAGCAAACATTGCACCACTGACAGAAGGTGACACTTCGCTTGGTGCGGGAAAAGTGTTAGATTTTACTTTCTTTAGTAGTCCGACCGTTTCTTGAACAAAATTTTCATCCATAATCTCGGTTAAATATCGAAAAATCTTAAAAACCACAACATTTGCAGGTGGCTAAAAAGACCTGTTCTTTTCGGGTCTGTGCTCAATCGGGTGCAACGGATAGCTAGGCAATAAAGGAGCGGACCGCACCAACTGCATTGCTATTCACCTCGTATACTGAATGCACTCTCTGGGTATTCGTCATGTGACTCAACTCGATTGGGCAATGACCCAATATGTACCGAAAAAAATTTGCCGAAACACGTTCGAATCTAGCCCACAACGGTTGTGCTGCTATATTTTTTAATTTCGGAATTAGGGCACGTGGTAGCGCAGCCAGAAGAGGTGTCGGATGTCGGGTGCACCTGATTCCAGGTTCTGCATACGGATTTCCCGCCCAAGCCATTGGAACATTCCACTCCTCCAGGGTCGATAAATTGGCACTAGACTTCTCTGGGCTCATCGACTGGCCACCGCAATTCATTGTAGGGCCAAATACGCGTTCAACTCGCCTCCACGAGATCCCGGAGGAGTAGAATGTGCTGGCGCATCATCAGTTGTCATCAGTTGTCAACTGTTGAAGTTGTCGACAGGCGTCCATGTTCAGACGAAATGTCACCGATGTCGCGCAAAGGAGGTGCGGGTTGGGAAGAGATGTCCCCCACCTCCTTCAACATTCGTCCGAGTTTAGAAGAGGTGTCAGCGAGGTGGGTCAACAGGTGTGTGGGTTCAGAAGACCTGTCACCGATGTCCCACCAAGGACGTTCGGGTTAAGGAGAGGTGCCACCGATGTCGCGCGAGGGTGCCGGATTCAGACGACGTGTTACCAATGAAGGTGGGACCAGTAATGGGGGACCGGTGAAGGATGGGGTTCCAATAAGGGAGACCTGTAAAGGGTTGACCAATAAAGGAGGGACCAGTGAAGGTGGGACCAGCAATGGGGGCCGGTGAGGGGGGATGCAGTGAAGGGAAAAGCGGTGAAGGAGGGGGGAGAGGACCAGTGAAGGGGGACCGGTGAAGGAGGGGGAGCGGTCCAGTGAAAAGGGGACCGGTGAGGAAGGGACCAGTAATGGGGACCGGTGAAGGGGGGGGGGGGGAATGGTCCAGTGAAGGGTGGACCGGTGAAGGAGTGGGAGGGGTCCCGTGAAGGAGGATCGATAGAATGTTGACCAGTGAAGAGGAGAGCAGGTGAAAGGGGGAGGGGTCCAATGAAGGGGAACCGGTAGAAGGTTAACCAGTGAAGAGGGGACCAGGTGAGGGGGGGGGGGGGCCGGTGAGGAATGTACTGGTAATGGGGATCGGTGAATGGGGGGGGGGGAGGGGGAAGGGTCCAGTGAAGGGGGACCGGAAAAGTGTTGATGAATAAAAGGGGGACCAGTGAGGGTAGGACCAATAATGGGGATCGGTGAAGGATAGGATGACCAGCGAAGAGGGGACCAGTAAAGGGAGGTCCAGTGATGGTGGGAGCAGTAGTAGGGATCGACGAAGGGGAAGGGGGGCCAGTGAAGGGTGACCCGGAAAAGGGCTGACAATAAAGGGGAACCAGTGATAAGGGACAAGATAAGGGGGGTCCAGTGAATTCGATGGACCTGTTTTGCCCTATTCTGCTATACCATTCTATATAGCAAAACCAGTTCTTTTACTGTAATGAATGAGAGAAGGTCTAAACAGGAGAAGACGTTAGGGGTATTCTATTCTCTGGGTTTGGGGCGAAGCCCCAACCAGACGTTTGGCGGCCGGCAGGCCGTTGAACGTCTGGTCACTAAATATTTGGTCACGATTGTTAGGATTGTAGAAGCAATCAAGCTCCCAATCTCTTGTTCCCGAAATTGATTAAAAATAAGGAGAGGTTGTTAGATTAGCGGCTGTTGCCCTCTGCTTAAATAGTTATGAAGTGTTATTAGCAACTATTGATCAATGATTGTCAGGTTTGGTAAAATCACTTATTGATCGCATGTTGCAAGTCGTCATTATTGATCCTTGATTGTTGTTGATGATGTTACAGGATGTTTTGTTGCGATCAAAACTCTTGCCCGAGGGGGGTTTCGAACCCGCATCTTCTGCTTTCTGGGCAGCGATGTTCGCCTTACACCACCGGCGCCGTTTGATCGCACGTAACATCCGCGATATCCTCGAGGCCCGCCAGCACCCACCCGTGATACGGAGATGGGCCGGTCGCTGATATCAGCATGGAACCGGTTAAGCTGAAGGCCTTACTAGTAACAGTGTTCTAACACATTTGCTTAAGCCTGGAGCGGCTGGTAGAGAGGCTATATGTTGTTACAGGATGTTTTGCTGCGATCAAAACTCTTGCGCCATGCGGGACTCGAACCCGCATCTTCTGCTTTCCGGACAGCGATGTTCGCCTTACATCACCGGCGCTGTTTGATCACACGTAACATCCGCGATATCCTCGAGGCCCGTCAGCACCCACCCGTGATACGGAGCGTTTTGATCAACAAAACATCCTGTAACAACATATAGCCTCTCTACCAGCCGCTCCAGGCCTAAGCAAATGTGTTAGAACAATGTTGTTGATGTATTTAGGGGTTATTTACCTATCAATCTTGTTTCCGCTATGTCTACCACTTCTCGGAGGAAGATATTGCTGCCTCAATGACCCTCAATCGCTTTGATAAGCACTGACCAGTAGCAATGATCAGTAATGATTGATAGGACCGTTTCTTTACATTGTTTGCGGTCCTGACAATCTTATGGGCAAAGCGCGATAAGCACTGTACCAACACCAGAATGATTAGTGCTTATCCAATCAACGCCGATCGATTGCTACTGATTTCTGGCGAAGGTCTGAGGACGCTGTGACTTGAATGCCGATAGAACAGTATGCACCGTATGTATGGATTGGTCTCATTTTTTGTTTTTCAGCATCACCTGCAGTCTCCCATCAAACGGTCGGCATAATATTTGTGAACATCAAAACGAGGTCGTAAAGGCTTTTTTAGTCCAGTTATGGTAGTTATTCTAGTGTGCGTCAAAAATGAATCGCAGCGAGAAATCGAGAATGTGGGTGATTACTTTGAAAGGGACACGTATAAAGTACAACAGCTTGTTTTTGCCTGTAGGCAGAGGATGATGAAGAGCTTAGTCACAATAAAATTAACCATCTTGACGTTTAATAGTCAAATTGAATTGCTGGAACAAGCCAAGCGTTGGATGAAATGAATCTGAGAGAAGACGCGCGTAGTTAGCCAATGAAACCCCAGCCTTGTCTAGGAAACGCATCATTAAATTTGTTGCTTCCTCAAATACTTTCAAGCAGCAAATTCAACTACTGGAGGGGCATTTCACTAGTCGTCAATGTGTCCAGCATGAGGACGAAATGCGCCATACGAATCAGGGCGCAACGAAAGAACGTGCAACATTGAGTGGGTGTGTACAGCCGGTGCCATGAATGGCGAATGGTTGCTGCGTGTTAAAACAGTGTTGTGATTGGCTAGCACTTATTGGCGCGTTCCTGCCTTCTCATGGTGGCGCCGTTAACGATCAGAATACCTTTTTTCTTGACGAAAGTTCTGAGATGCTGGAGAAAACGGCAGTTACTGGGTTAAAGTGGAATCATGTGGTATGAATCTTAGAATAGTCATTGCTGGTGCATAACACTTAATGACGAATAAATGTAATGTATTTAGGGTGCTACGCGCCAAACATTAGTTTCAATGTTGCGCCGTGCATACCTTTTGAGAGAGTATAACGTCTCAGCAACGACTTTAAAATGCTGTCCCTCGGAATGAACAGTCTATCTTTCCATGGGGCATAAACCTTCGCTTAGATGAGTTCCTTATGTTAGGTTTCGCACTTCTTTTATGCCCCTGTGAATAAAAAATTCTCGACAGTCAGAGTAGAAAAAATCTGTTCCGTCGAATCAAACCTGCATGGCACAGAGTTACTATGCTGGTTCGAACGGAATTTCAAGAAGAGAAGAAGTTGTAGGTGTCGTCACTACTCGCTCTCATTTGGAGTGCGCCACGTCTTAGCTATTGATGGGATGGATTTTAAATGCAAGCTTCAACGATACCAAAAGTTACACAGAACATGACACTAATGCTGCAAGCAACGTAATGAATATCCCAAACGTGCCGAGTTTCTCCGTTTTCTCACGTTGAAAACGGAGAAACTCGGCACACTATGCAGTTCATAGTTTCGTCCAAAACGCTCACAACAATTTGTTGGTGTTAGTTGTTTTAAAGCCGATTACTGTTTTTTTATTGTCTCTTTTTCTGTGTTTTTAATGGCGCACTCTGGATGCAATAATGAATGAATGAATGAATGAATGAATGAATGAATGAAAACGCCACTTGGCTCGGTTCTTTTAGGCGCCAATCGCACGCTAGACCGAATCGAGTCCATTTGCACCAGGGGTGTGCGTTTAACGAATAACGATTTACCGATTTACCGGATTTACCGGCATTTTTCGTTAAAACTTCTTAACGAAATTTAACGACGAAAAAATCCGTTAAATTGCATTAACGACTTTTTGTGCCCATTTTTAAAATTTTGCTTCCTCTCCATGTAAATCCATTTTGATCGATTTTTTTGGATGAGCTTTCACAGTATACCAAGAAAACCTTCTACTTACTTGAATCATGGTAGGTAATCGATATTGTTCTCGAGTTTCTATGCATTTTCCTTTTACTGGCATTTTCTTTGTTCCTTAACCAATTTATTTGCGTGCGACCTCACTTTCTCCATCACAGTCGTTCCGTGCTTTCCGACTTCCTTGTCCGTTTCTTGCGTTTGATTGCTACATATTAGTTGTTCCTAATTACCAACCATTCAGTTTTTTTCACAGTTTTTGTGATATTTGCTTTGTAAGTGGGGTTGAAAAGCATAGAGAACGCAATGAAAACGCTACGAAACACAAGCTATGCGAGTAGGGCTAGGTATTTCTGATAAAACTCTTCAAACGCTCACTCTATAAGTTGTCCCCCTCTCGATTGAAATGTTCGATTCTATATGCATTGTTCACGGCGCACTCCAAAGGCAAGCTGGACGGTCTTAGAACAATTCCTGAGCTGGACGGCTAAGAATTCCCGTTAAAACTCCCTAAACGCTCACCCTACAAGCTGTCGCTTGCTCTACAGATTGTCGCTCCCGCTCAAAAGCGATCTTTCGGCAATCGACCAAAGCCTATGCGCGGTACTGTATATGTAGGTTAGTATAAAAACGGGTACTTTACAAGCTGTCTGTCGCATAAAGAGTTTTCGAAGGTTTACGAAAGAGGTATATCTCTAAAAGTGCAGATCAGGCCCTAGCAAGAAATTTTCTTCATGTGTGTGGATTTTTTCACCTAATATGCGAATTTACTTTAATAGCGTTCATCAGTTGGACCGCAAAAGTCTGCTGAGTGGGCTCAGATTTTCTAAAAAAAATTTCGTCAAGAAGAAAATGAAAAGCTCAAAAACGTTAACCCGCGATACGATGCACCTTGGATCTTCATGAAGCTGGACGACTTTCTACCAACTAAAATAACTAGGCATAGTAAGAAATTTCCTATTTTAGAAGTCTTGTTATTGTTTGGTTTTAAAATTTTCATGATTTCTCTCTCTTAGCAATTTTGCTGATGATAGATAGACTTTTGTTATTTGCTGCGAAGATGAAGGCATAGTTTAGTTAATTATCATGCAGATGGAGTCGAAAAAAATTCAATAAGGAAAAAAGGTCGGGCTTTTTACATGCTAAAATACAGCCAAACTGAATACAGCTAAGAGACATTCTATTTAACGAATTTACCAAATTTACCGTTTTTAACGCAAACATTTTTCGTTAAAAAGTGGTCGTTAAAAATTTACCAAAAAAAATTTAACGCACACCCCTGATTTGCACCACCAGCCCAACAGAGCTGCTATTCCAAGGGTAGTCTAATTTATGTCAGATTTCTCGGAGACGGATAACGTGGCAAGCGTTCTGTCCATTAACGTAAATCACTGCCAACTCAAAGGGCTGAATTGCGCCAGTCTTTTTGTTCTCCTATACAAAGAAGATGTTTACACCTTGAAGCTCGAACATAATTTATTTAGCCCTACACTACGATTTACCAGTGTCAATTGAGTTTTGAAACGAACTGAAACGAACGCTGAAAGAAAACGAGGAGGTATTTGCAGGTGAAACAGGAGAGGGGTGTAATCAGAGACGTAGACCTTAAGCACATGTCTTCGTCCACTGAAAGCATATGTTACGCCTTGTGTGTTGCACAAGAACGGGAAGCATCACAGCAAGGATCTCAGCTAAACTGCCCGATTCTTCTATGGAGTCCTGTAAGATGATACAGAAAAGTTGTTCGTGGTCTTCGTAGTAAGGTCGGTATCACAGAGAAAAGATAAAGGCAGAGCTCCCATGTCCACTCACAAAGAAGTTGGTGTGCAGTGTGATTGGTGTAGTAGTTAGAAAAGACTGAACTGTGCATGTGAAATGTCAGATGACCATGCCCATCTCAAAGATGTAAGGTTTTGAGCAAAACCCTAACCAACAGTCTGAAAACAGCACCTTTGCCTTTGGGGCTATACGCCAGTTCAGCCCTTCAGCCGGATAGCTGAAACAACTGCGTAAACTGAATACTCCTTCAACTTGCCCTCATCACACCATTCAAAAATAAAAGTTCAAGAAATTTTTTTAAAAAGAAGTTAAATCAGAAAAATAAAAAATTGTCGATGATCGACTTCCTGACAGTTTGAATGACAAACAATCATTTTGACGATCATTCACTGAGAAGTGAATGATCGAATCAATAGAGTCTCTATCAATAAAAGACAAAAGCACTAATTACTCGTTATTTGGCAGTGCACTGTACACATATGTACCTCCACCGGATGTCGCAGAGGGAATTTAAATGATTTACAACGACCTGCATACCAGTCGGACAATTCAGGCTTGGATGGCCTGGGCGGAACCCAAACTAAGAACCTGAAATCGGGTGGCCGACAAGTAGAGAAGACTGGCAGCAAACAGAGAGACCGTACACGCCTCTCTGGGTGGCGCCTCGGTTCAGTGCGGTCTGATTGGTCTGTCGCCTCTCACCCCACTCGCTCCTATCTAGGCCAAATTAGCGACTAGTACCGGACAATATAACAAAGCAGACTACATGGCGCATCAAAGGCGGGACTGTATGACATGTGACCTTATCTCTAATAAACAAATATAAAATTTGTTTATGAAGACATGAGGGAACACTACGGCATTAGACTATGAGTAAACCGGGAATAGTATCTGGTGCCCAGATCTTTAGAGTTTGAAGGTGTAATGTAATTAATATATGAGAAGTCTATTTAATATCCAAAACGCTTTTTTAGAATGTTAGAAGAAGACTGCAAACTGTTAACTGAAAACTGTAAACTGTAAACTGTAAACTCTTAGGCCTTAGTGGTAGCATGTTCTTACAATATCTTCCATAAGGCACAGAATAATGCGATAGTAACACTTAGCAACTGGAGACTCAGAAGAACCCGATCGACATGTCTGAGAGCAACACGTCCCCTCAAATGTGTCTCTGGCTTTGGCTAGCGCAGATAGAGGCAAATGGGAATGGGAATAACATTTCCGAATGGGGCGCGCCATCCAGCAAAACATCCCGGGCCACTTAATGGTAACCTGTTTTTTTTGTGTAACAAAAGATTATCGCTGCTTGTGAATGTCAATCTAAGCATTACTTCAACGTCTAAAGAGAGTTAATCGACTAAAGAGGGAAAGTGATGCCTGGATGGTATATTTATCCTCTCACTAGATTTTCGAATATTCGTATGGCGGAGATTACAGTATATTCAAAAAAACGTGTTTTTTCTTTGAATAATCAAATTCGAATACACTCGAAAAATTGATTGTTGGAATAATCGAATTGGAATATTCAAACTCAAGCGGAAATTATTCGAATACATATCGAATGGGTTATTTGAGCATAACTATACCGGGAGAGCACTATATAGATGTGCTAGAAGAAATATAGTATAATATTCGAATAACTATTCAAATATTCATTCGAACATAGAAAAGGAGCCATATTCGAACGTTATTCGAAAATCGAGTATTTCACGTTTGAAAATCGAATAATTTTATCTGAATACTAAATAAAATTCAAAGTTCCAATTATAAATAACCCTGATTTGTGCAAATTGTTAGACTATTAGAATAAATGAAAAATTGAGCTTGATCGATTTCCGATCATTCGAAGAAATTTATGAGCGAATAAGCTCATTCGTTGAATCGTTTAAAAATTTTCGACATCGAATGCGTTCGTTCATTCATTCGAAAAAATTTTCGATTTTATGTAAATTAGTTTATTTATCCCTTCGATAAAATTTCTCAAAAGCACAACTAGGTGAGTTCAGGACACTAACGGGATCTAGTTACGCTTCAGGCGCGCACTAAAGCATCGAATCGAGGTTCTTGATTCTGGTTCAGCTTATACTAACCAAGCCTTATATTCTTTTGTGGCCGTTAAACTCGCACCAGGATTGTCTGAACAGAATAGACATTGACACGTCTATTAGCTGGCGTTCGCTTGTCTTTCTGATAAAATAAGGCTTTAGGATTTGTTCGTATGCGAGATCGGTACTTTTCGAGTTTTTTCCCAGGTGCTAGGTGCAAGGTAAGGGGACGCTAGCCAATCAAAGCAATACCTGTAGCAGTTTCCTAATTGTTTCGCGGATATACCGCTGACTCTCGAGTATTACACATGTATCCGCTTTGGATTCTTACCCAAAATGGGACTAGAGCCTGAAAAAATCCTATAGATTCCTTAATAGCGCAAGTGGTAAAGGTTAACGATTGATATCCATCAGTCCGTGTTAGAGTGCGCCACGTTTTCTACCTCCATATAAAATTGTGGGTGCAATTTGAATGGATATTTGACGAAAATAACGACTTACCCTGGAACACCGTCTCTGTGCACTTATTTCTAGGCAGGTGTGGTATAAGTTTATCTCGTAAACTAGAAAACCGTCGTTCTGATTTTTCGGGAAGCTAGCACCTAAACCCGGCTCGAACCGTCTAGTTTGTACAAAATGAAAATGAATAAAGGCTTCTAAAGGCTACTGGCCTACTGACAAAGTGCTGGAAGCGATGTAGCGATGTGGCTCAATGAGGGACAGAGTGGTCTGTATATATAGGACTTCTCGCCTCTGAGCAAGCCCATTATTAGATAGCTAATCTGGTGTGCATTTTGCTAAAAAGCCTAAGCACGAGATTGTGAAGTAGGTCATGACAGTCGGTGTGCTGAAAAAGGGAAAAAGGGTCACTGAGAGGAAGGGGAGTATTATGGCACATAAGTGATGAAGGACGGCGTTACTCAATCCCTTTTGGGATGCGCCACGCATTCTACTTCAGTGGGATGTCGTGGGGCGTATTTGGCCATACAATGATTTTCGGTGGCCAGCCAGGAATAGGTCAGCGGCTTATCCTTCCTAGACAAGTCTGCTACCAATTAACCGACCCCGATTGGGATGGAAATCTTGTTCGGCCTGGGCGTGAAATCCGAATCAAGAGCACCTGGTATCGGTGCACGCGACAACCGGTACCTCCTCCGACTGCGCTACACGCGCCCATTATGGTATGTATGGAAGATAACGTATAAATTTCGGCGCTAATTGATCCTCTTCTAAAGAGCGCCAAGGATTCTACCACTGAAGATCATGAAGGCAATTTTGTTGCGCGTCTTAGCTATACAATGATTTGCGTTGGCCGCTGTCTTACTCTTTCTAGAGAAATCTGGAACCAATTCATCGACTCCGGTTGGATGGAAGGCTTGGTTTGCCTGGGCGGGATTCGAACCTGGAAGCACGACAAGGAATGCCTACAAGAGCAAGGAGCCTACCCCAGCACCTTAATGAGTTATATACCATTTTCACGTCGAACTGGGCACTTTTCAAACCAAGCTAGACACTTTTCAAATCAAATTGGACTTTAATAATTTTATAAAATTTCGTTTTTGGGGAAAAATAATGAATTGAATTTCGATGTAATGCGCAACGAGGCAGCAATCAGTTAGTGTATTAAAAGACTGGATTGCGCCATGCACTCGAAAAGAAAGTCGCAATGCTTATTCGATTGATAGTGTAAAAACTGCTTACATGCAGCAAAAAAGTTAGAATATATCTGTTTTTTACAATTGTTAATTGCGCCGTTTGCTGGTATAAAACTGCATGCAAACAAAAAATTTTCTATCAACCGAATAAGAATCGCCAAGTTTCGTGGTGCAATCTCTGTTTTGGCAATATAAAATGGCCACCTTCCTGCTCTTCAAAACAAACTTCAAATTATTGTCAGTCCTCAAAAAATAATTTTTTTTATAAATTTCAAACAATGTGCTCTTCTGCTA
Organism: Heligmosomoides polygyrus bakeri; assembly: GCA_947359475.1. Lineage (NCBI taxonomy): Eukaryota > Metazoa > Nematoda > Chromadorea > Rhabditida > Heligmosomidae > Heligmosomoides > Heligmosomoides polygyrus. Next base: position 19,539 of record CANAIB010000028.1, read on the forward strand.
GGGAGTAAATTAAAACTTCAAAAAAGTTACATTAAAATTGAACAAAAAATTATTCGAACATTGTTGAAGAGCCTCTAGTTTAATGTAAAAAGCTGATTTCATCTTATAAGAGTTCGCTTTGATTTCAAAGGCCTTAGACAAGCTTAGAAGAGTGTCCAATTTGATTTGAAAAGGGCGACGTGAAAATGGTATATAAATCTAAGGCAAGCTAGAGGGGTCTTAGGAGGCACTAACCCGCTATAACAAACCCTATATTCTCAATGATTCCCTATCCATTTGTAACATTGCTAAACTATCATCGTGGAAAGCAAAGATTCTCTGAACGACATCCTTCTTTCAAGACTTGAATCTTTTCTAATTTACATTACGTGCTCCATTATCAAAAATGAATGTGTCTGAGATCAATCATTTCGGAAAAGGAGGAAGTAGGTCGGAATGCGTTAGCAGCGCGGAATGTCGACCATGGAAACCCAATTTCCTTTCTATGATTGCCACCAGACAGAGAGGCAGTGAAAGAAAAGCGGCTGGTGAGGGCAAGCTGTGGTCAGCACTCGAAAGTCCACGCATCCTCGTCCAACAGCTGTGCGAGAGAGCATCGAATTAGGTGCGTAACATTGAGACCGAGATTAATGGTTGTTCTACGAGCTCCTCGTCAACGTTGATTCTAGCGTACTATGATCGGACAACACATCCAAGTAGGAAATCAGTCAGCAATCGCTTCTCGAAGGCTAATAGCATGCTAATACGCTTCGAAAGAAGCTTAGAGACACTGGGGGCTGTTACGCTAGAAAAAGAGCTTCGAAGAGATTGAAAACAGAGATTATCTTACGCCATGTTGAATAGATAAACATGCCGAAGCTTCGGAAACAGGGGGGTCGCTATGGGAGGAGACTGCTGGAAATGGGTTGAGTGTCGCTGACGAAAAGCGAGAGCTGTGTCTCGCCTGGAAACAAACTGGCAGTGGGCAGACAAGAGGCGAGCAGTCGGTCCGAGGCGGGACAACGTGCTTTCTCAAGGATTCGATCGACTCTCATCACTAGCAAAAGCAGCAGCGGTGGTAGTAGCACTGGCAGCAGGAGGAGTTCAGCCAACCGGCGGCTGGAGCACGGGAAACGACCAGCGGATGTTGTCGTTGTAAATGTGCGGTCGGACCAAGTGATGAAGGAAACACTGAGAGCACGTGTCTCAACTCCCTCAACCGCCGTCTCGACCGTGAACTTCTCGAACAATCACGCTGACGACGACGTGCTTCATCGAACGAAGATCGCCAAATGCCTTTCCTCTTCGTGTATGCAAACACCGGACCACGCAACGACCCCATGACAACCATGTCGGCGATCCAACACATTGTTTACTGTCACAGCGGAACATCAGCGAGCACTTCCCCTTGAAAATCCGACGGGAAAACAATAGATTCGGGCGTATAGCTTCAGAGTCCAGGTCGAGTCGGCGTAGAATTGAACTTGAAGTTACTCTGGGAAAAGCACAATAGCTGGGCTGACCTCTTTGTGTGCTTTAATTGTAAGACAGCGAGCTGGTCCTTTTTATCGCCGCAAAAAAATAGGTAGAGAGTTCTCGGAGACCCCAGGATAATGGTCCAGCGCCGTGCACACGCGCGCAGGCAGGAAGATATACCATGGTATTCACCGCTCACTCGCTTACGACTTACAAGTACAAAAGGACGGCGTTACTCAATCCCTTTATGTCAGTGTGCACGGTCCGGAGAGTCTGAACAATTCCTATACAGTCTTGTAGGACATCGGAATTGGATCACAGAACTGTTTTCGTTTTTGGTAAGTGCACTTGGGTGGTCCACAAATGACCAAAAACCATATCCTCCAGTGCGGTCTGATAAGGCAAAATGGTGCCTGCGTTTCCTGAAAGATGGTACGGGGTACATCCAAGTGATTCGTTCGAATCAAATACTGCAGGGACTGGATGGCTGAGTGGATAGTGATGTGGACTTGCGGGAGTGGAGACGATGATTCGACTCCGGAGGTGGGTCTGCAATCTGGTAGGTCGACTCTTCCCATTTGTGCAGATGAATAGTACATTTTGGCTTCGGTAGAGTACCGTACTGTTGGGTAGTTGTGAATAGAGGTGACGAGGTAATGACCACCGATTTCGCCCATATGTACTTCGCCTATGGGAATTAAGGCGCTGACCACGAATCTGTCATCATTTTTTTAAATTATCAGCTTCTCTTGCACTACTTTCCATCTCAAAGATGAAGGTTGAAAATAAGTCTGACCACATAGTTTAGGCTCCAAATCTTTTCTAGGTTAATATCTGAGGATGGCAAAGCCACTAAGGGGGCCACTTTTGCCTTATCAGGCTGCACAGATGTGATACCATTTTCGCCATTTTTGAACCACCTAAGGAAATTAAACAAAAACGAAACACAGTTCTGTGATCCTTGTCCGATGTCCTACAAGACCATATAGGTATTGATCAGAATCTCTGGACCCAGCTCACTGACCCCCTTGTTAGAACGCAGTAAAGGCGAGATGCCGCTCTGCACCAATGTCCTGCCGTTCTCTGACGAGTTGTTCAGGTGAGAATTTAAAATTGAGCTGTCATTCTGGTTTACACATGGTGAACACGACAATCCCAGGGACGAGGCGTGATAAAGGGTGTGTGCGCTGGATCACTTCAGAAGGATCCTAAACGATTTAAGCCTCACGATTCAGTATGGAAGGTGTTGCATTTGGAATGGCGTCCGAGCTTTCTCGAAGAAATTGCTTAGTCGTTAGAAATAGGACCACAAATCATGGACGATTAGCATGTTCGAAAATGCGGGCGAGATTCCGTCGCACTATTTTTATTCATATTTAATCAGAAGTCGTTCTTGAGAGGACCGTTAGTTGAAGTCGTTGCTAACCTTCTAGAAGCTGTTGTAATAGGTCAGTCGGAAAGGAAATCGCTCCACACCTTCTATGCTTTTTGCCTGGTACAGATAGGGCTATCTCTTAGAAGTCCGCACTTGATAACTACCGAATCAGCCGACTCGGCTTCTGTGAACAGCGTGTCTCAAAAAGCGCTTTTTAAGCGCTGTCTGAAAGGCTATGTCTAATATTGCTGCCAAAAGAGCTGTCAGGAGTGTTTTAAGGACTCGTATGAAAACACAGGAAAATATAATATAAATTTTGTCACTTTCGAGCGGTAGGGGGCAGTGCCGTGGACGTGAAAGTTTTACCGAAACAAAATTCGTGCACAGATGCGTTCGTGCAGAAGTGATTAGTCAGTTGTCTGACATTTTCACTTGATCGAGGGTTCGATTTCCAAACTGTGCCATTTCTTTGCATTTTTACTTTAAAACCTGAAAATAGATTATCTACGCTTGTTTTGATTTTTTCTCTCTCGTTTTACCACTAACAGCTTTATAGTTAACACTGGTAAAACGTTGGAAAAAATGTGTTTAACACAAATGTGCAACTCACACGCCGCGCATCGAAAACAACAACTTGTTCTCTTCTCAAAGCCTGCTTTGTAGCTTTTCGAAAGAGAAAAAACCTTTATTGAACGGCAATAAAGTAGAAAGCGATACCACGATACCGGACCATAAATATTGATTTTTCTCCTCATTATGATCTACGGCAAGGGATCATGCTACAGGTCTATTAACAAGAATATTGGATGAAAATCAAAGCAAGTGGAAGGCACGTATTTCAGAGCTCAAAGTCAACATTCAAGGAAACGGTGCGGTACGTGAATCGAACCCTCGGTCATGCGAACGGGAGGCTAGACCACTAGGAAATTGTGCAGAGTGACGTTTTCCAGAAAACAATTGATTGTGCAATTATGCCCGCGTCAGTGTTCTTTCACCTACTTTTAATCCGTATCAAATTTCGATATTTGGATTCAACACTCTGGGGAACCGTACAAGATCCGCCCCTTGTAAAGTCCGGAGACAAGTGGACATCTTCGCATGGCAGATTCTGTAATCTCTAATCCTATTCTGAATCTAGCAAGCCGGATTATGCTCCTGCAGATGCAGGAGCGTCGTTCTCGGGCGGACAATTGCGATATGCGCCCGGCTGACAATACTTCCAAGAAATTCCCAGCATATAGCATCGCATTGCCTCGTATTTGTTGGCGCACAAAGTACATTTTATTTCTAATGAAAACAGCTTCGCGAAACAGCGCATCAATCATTCCAGAAACGCCTCGTGTTTTGCCGTGTGAGGTAATAGTTTCGCACTTTTAAGGCCATTGTGCCAGCAGAGACTAGTATCACCTATATTGCCATTACGTTAAAATTTGGAAGTGAACAAAGGAGTAGGCCCAATCCAACTTAAAGACCCATTCTCAAGCACTATGATAAAGCGCAGCGTTGATCAATCTATCCTTTTTAGGATGCATCACGCATTCTACTTTTGCGGGGAGCGGTGGAGAAAATTTTAATGCGTATTCACACTGATATCATGCTTTACTCTGTTTCACCAGTGTGATTTTTTATGGCACACTTTGTACATTAATAAGTAAATAAATAATTGTGGTCTATGCAGGGTAATGCGGTGACAAGTCAGTGCTGTATCCTTCCCAGACAAGTCTGGCACCAACTTACCCGGCGAGATGGAAGGGTTGGCCTGGGCCAGAATTCCGAACCAAGAATCTGGAATAGCGCCACGCGACAGTCGGCGCCTTATTCGACTACGCTACGCGTTTTAAATACCTCATCGTGATGTAATGAAGAATGTTTGGATGCCCATTTGCCACGCAAATGCTTTCGATGGCCATCCGATAGGCAAATTAGCACTTTATTTCTCCCATAAAATCTGTTATCATCTCACATACATAGCGTGTTGATTATCACGTGCACTCCGATTCCTGGATCGGTTCTCACCCAGGCCAGCCAAGAATTCCCTAACTTCGGAGTCGGTGGATTGTAGTGCATTCATTGCTTACACATATCGCCTTCCCACGACTTTCCGTAGAAGAAGAATGCGTGGCGCACACCAAAATGGATTGAGTAACTCGATCCTTTATCCTTTTTATCCTTATTAACGGTCCTCGTGGGAGCCTGTGGGGCAGTCGGCAAGAGGCAGCGGTTATACCGTGTTGCTTGGATTGATTTTAGGACCATCATGTGCTCAGACCAAATATATACACTATCCCTGCCCGACAGGTAAAGTGATAAAACATAAAGGACGGCGTTACTGCCAGTCAATCAATCTCTGTTTGTGATGCGTCACAGATTTTACTTCTACGGGATGTCGTGGATGCGATTTGAATGCGTATTTGGCTATACAATGACTTGGGGTGGCCAGCCGATGAACAAGGCAGCGCACTATCCTTCCCAGAGAAGTCTGGTACCAATTCACCAACCCCGAAGTGATAAAGGCTTGGTGGCTGGTGACCTGGACGGAAAATCCAAACAAAGAACCTGATATCGGGTGCACGCGACAGCTGGCACCTCCAACTACAAGCGCCCTACGAGGAGCGGTACAGTGAAAAATTAACTGCATATTTTTGAAATCTCAGAAGGGCTATGTGTTCTGGTTCAGATTTTTTATTCCGCCTTGTGGAAAATTACTTGTTTACAACTCCTTACCAACAAGCTTTTCTGGATATTTTACGCACAAGATCAACCTATCAGAGGACGAGAATGCAATGCACGGCGCAATCCATTACGTTTCTTGATCTTACACTGCTATCTCCAGGATTCTGCAAAGCATTCCACCGGCAATACTTGTCAGTGTGTGCAAGAACATCTGAGAAGACATCAAGACAACATCAAGAACAAATGTCTAACACGTCAGCTGATGAACGAGTAACTCGCGACGCTGTTTGCTCTGTAATAAGGCGAGCTCCGCTCAGCGCATCTGCTTGAAGTCAAACACAGTAGAGGAGAAACCTAATAACCTAATATGGAGCGTGGTTCGAGATTAATTTCCGCCAGCACGGCCTGGTGCAGGAACAGCTAAAAGGATGCTGTTCTAGGAAAGGTTTCAGCAGCGCACAAAATATCTGTTAGCTTGCGATTTTTGAGCCTAGAGGGGAGCACCACATCAAACTAGGGCAGTTCAGCTTTGCGCCTCTGTGGCATAGTCGTCAACATCACGTGTGCCCGGGACGATTTTTATGTTCGATGCTGCACAGAGGCGGAGTGAGCTATCGATGCAATTGAAAATTACTGAATTGGCACTGGACTTGGCATTAGAAGTCTAGCGACCATATCAGTGTATTTTATGCATGCATTTTAGCCTACAAGTCCAAGTCCTTTGTGCTCGAAATCCGCTACGGCTGCCGCTATGGCTGAGATTCGGCAGAAAGCAAAGCGAGTGCTCCGGATTGTGATTCGCCTAACAACGGAAGAATGCCAGATCGCTGTGGCACTTTGAGATCATATGTGTATTTTGGGAGGCAGCTTCGAAATGTAATCCATATCTGCAGCGGACATTGGAGAACGGAGCTGTGGTTCATTTTCTCTCTGTCATTCTGCTAAGAAAGGCCTCGACAGCATTACAGTGGTGGCGCAATGGATAGTGCAGCGAAAGGTCAGGGTTTGTGGCTCGACTCCTCCGCGATACGCCTATCTTAAACTTCGTAAAAAAATGATCCGAAACGACCAACTCGAAACTCTCCATTTGACGTCGCGATGAAACTCTTTGTCAGGAAGTGAATCAGACTCATTGATCTTTCACTTCTACATTTTCACGACTGAAAAGGTGGAAAGATTTTTCTGCCCAAGCTTCGCCCTATGGTTATTTGATATGCTGATTCGACCTGCAACATCATTTCTCCACTATTGGCTCTCTCACTGAATGAGCAGACGCAATAGCAGCATAGCATCTGGGGGTCCCATACCTACCGTACACCATCGCAAAGGCAGAAAGGGGTCCAAATTTTTGATAAGTGCCCCAAATAATTCCCTCCACTGTCGGAAGTCTGGGCTAAACGGTTTTCGACCTTTCGACCTCCCAGTCGAGAGATGGCTTGCATGAAATGTATTGCACAGAAGACGCAAACTTTTTCTAACAACATTCTCTTTTTTACAGAACATGTATACGATTGCCTCTACCTTACATCATCGTAATACCCAAAATGGATACCACATTCGTAATCAGCATCTTGAAAGCGGCCTTCGGTAACATTTGGGTGATCCTTATAGTATGATTCTGACCCTACGAGCCTGACTGCGTTTACCTACTGTAACGTAGCATATTCAGCCGAAGTTTTAAAATCGAATGCCACATTCATGATCAGCAGCCTAAATTGAAGTTGTGACCTCATAATTGTTTTAGTATGCAGGTGTAACACAATCAGATGACGCGCTGACTGTCCCGTGCACTTCGAATTGGTACAGGGTTTGGGTTCGCCAAGGCTAGCCAAGCGTTCGATCCCTCCTCTATCCCTGAATTGGTTCGAGACCTGTCCAAGATGGAGAAAACAGAGGCATGTTCTCAGAAAGCCATTTAATAGGCTAACTATATATTCAAGTTGCCTTTACGATGTTCTGATGGGGTAGAAGACATGGCGCATCCGATAAGGAATTAACCCGTTATCCCTGGCCCTAGCTCCAGTGTTTCCTGCAACACTGTTGAGTTCCGACTTTCAGCAGACACGAAATAGAAACGAAAATAATGGGTTGGAGACCAACCTGTGACAAATGTAGTTAAGCCAACAGCTTATGGTTGAAAAGGGACCGCTTTTCTTCGCATGTGGCTATTCAATCCACAGAAGACTCCTTGATCTCTGACAAAGAGTCCGCCGAGTTGTTTCAGGGTTATTGTTTCTTGTCCTTTCAGCATACGTACATAGTAGTCACACAACCAGACTACTATGTACTGTGTGCACTGAGCAAGCATTTTTGAGCAAGTTCTGAGCCTATATCATGAAGGATTAGGCATAAAATCGGCGTTAATCAATCCCTCTGCGAGATGCGCCACGCATTCTACGTTTTCTCGAGATATAGATGGATTCAGTTTGAGCACGTGTTTGATGAACACTATGAATGACAAACCGAAAAACAAAAAAATTAGTGATCCATGCTGCCATACAAGTGTAGTAGCCGGTAGTCGTCGGCTCAGCAAGGAGTGAAGATGTGGTTGGCCTGGATGGGACACGGATCTTGATTCAACTGCATGCGACCATTCCGATTTCCCTGCGTGCGAACCCGAATCGATTTATAAAATCAGGAGAAGCTCTTGGTTCCGTAATACTATAGTAATTAGCTATCTTAAGAGACTTTCTCGCAAAAACACTAAAGACGCCGTACATTTTAGTTCGCTCTTTAGAAGAAGTGACAACGGTTTCAAAGTAAAACTAGCTGAAAGGGAAAAAATACGGTGGAGAAGTGAACGAGCATCCGACTGCGTGCTAACAGCCATATGTAGCCGAGCTCTCATAATTGAAAGCGCAGCCAGCGAGAAAGCGTGAGGGCAACTTCAGTCCATGGGTGTGTCGACAATCTGAAGAAAAACACGCAGAAGAAGGGAGTGGAGAATTTCGGCGTCTGATGACGAAGCAGTGCGGGAGTGAAGTGAAAGCAGCGACGAATGGGCTCTATCGATTCCGAGTCGTCGTTTTCTTTCCGTTTTCTTTCCGCTGCTGGTAACACATCTTGAGCGACAGAAGCAGGAGGGCAAGAAGCAGCGACGCCAGCAGAGAGATCAGCCAGATCGGCTCTCTCGAACGGAAGGACGGGGTTACTTCTACATCACACGATGGGAGGCAATATAGCCAGCAGAACGTCTTTTTCCTGCGCTCGTGAACGTTTAGATGCGTCCGAGAGAAAACATCACGGGCTCTAAAGGATCCAGAAAACGTTCGGGAAAAGTGTCGCACACATTCTTGAACGTGAGGGACGGCGACTAGGGGCGTGGGAGCAAAGATTGCTATGTCATCGTGACAACGACGGACGTCGATCTAATAATCAGCCGACGGCGGCTAATAATTACGACTGGCGGCGACCGTTTGGCCCACCCTGCAGCTTCTTTCATTAGAGCCCCACGAAGCGTAGTGACCAGAAACCAACGAACTCTACTGCACCCACCACTGCGTGGACAAGTCTAGTGAGCACAACTGCTCAATCTGTTTGGCAGGGAGTGAAACGGGCGTTGCCGAATTTTCAAGGGTTGGAAACGGGTTGATGAAGTGGAGTGAATGCTCTTGCTCCAGAATGCGAAAGCCTGTTCCATTGTTCGTCGCTGTTTGAAGCTGGCGGAGGAGAATGTCACAAGGCACAACGACAAAGCTTGGGCAGCATAGAACAGGGATAACAGGGAAAAGATAACGGTCGACGTCAATCAGCTCCAGTTTTGAGATAAAGCATGCAATCTGCGAGACCTCAAACCGGTAAGATATCCTAGAACGGGTAATTCAGATCAGCCAGAATGCATTATGCTTATATTTGGAATTCCAGAAAATGTTATTGCTTTTCAATGACCATGGAGCACCAAACCCTTTAGCTGAAGCAAAACTTGATAGCGTCTTCTGAACAGCAACAAAAACACAGAAATCTTATCGTGGATTTAATATTGAGGTGGCGCCATGGATTCCCGCGTGTCCTACGTTTCGCAATATTTACTTGTGTAGATGCCAGTAGTGAGAAAAACTCTAATTCACCAGTTGTTAACAATTGCACCATTTCACGCTCTTCATTTTAAAAGCTTTTTATTGAGCAGCAGTGTTGAATATCAAAACGTGCCTATAGAACTGTTCAGCTTGCTCTGGCCTTCGTGAAAGCGATGATTTGTTTTCCGCTATGGTGTAGAAGAAAAGAATGGTAGAAGCAATTAAAAATAGGCGCCGCCTACCTAGGCCATTCCAAAACGTTACGTTAGCTACAATACCGCTTCTAATTCGTGAACAATCGACGCTTTGCGACAGATTTTTCCGTCGCAAACCGTCGCACTCGCCAAACTTTGTTCATAGCGATTCTCTTGAAATAAAACGTACACCAATCGATTCCTTGCTGTAGCGCAAACGCACTGGGTTGTGAAAAACTTAATTTTGTTCAAAAGTGATCTAGTTGTAGACAGCTTTCCTTGGATCGGTCGTTAACTGTTTTACGATCCCTCCGAAGTCCACGCTGGTGTTTTCTCAGGATTTTAAAAATTGTATTTGTATCGTCAACTTCGTCTTTTGCTTGCTATGGCCGTCAGGATGATATTAGGTTGGAAAAAAAGTCTTTTCATTTTTTTCAAAGATTTATTAGTTCACAACTACAAAGTCAAATCAATTGAGATAAACTCCATTTTGTTCCACTACACTTCTCCAAAGACTGGGTAACTTTCCAATTCCTCTCGCTTAAAAAAACTGCAGTTCTGGAGTCGAACCATTGCTGAATCCAATTTTTGAGGTCTGCATCCGTTCCAAAATATTTCGGTCCAATTTCTTGCTTGAGAGCACGGAGGAGATGGTAGTCGGCACGAACGAGGTCAGGGCTAAACGGTGGATGTGACATTACCTCCCAGCCGAGCTCCTTTATTGTTTCTCTTGTGAGTCTGCAACATGTGGTTTTGCATCGTCGTGCAGGATCATCACCTTTGACTTCTCCGGCCTGTTTTCTCAGAGAGTTGCGACGACTTTGTGGAGTTGGCCGCAGTGTGTGATAGCAGCAAGTGTCTCTCCACTTCTGAGAGTTTGCCAGTAAATCACTTCTCTGATATCCCACCAAACACTCAAGAGAATCTTCCTTTCGTGAACATTGGGCTTGAGATGAGGCTTAGGGCTCTCTCCCTTTTGTACCCATTGCTTTTTCTTCGGAAGTTGGCACACAGAACCCGGGACTCTTCACCTGTCACAATCCGCGGAAGAAACGATTTTCTTTCTCATCTGGACAGAAGAGAAGCAGCGATGGAGACCCGTCGACCTATCTGAGTGTCTGACAGGGCATGTGGAATCCAAGCTCCAAATTTTCATGAAAGCCAAGATTCTTCAGATGGATTCCTACTATCCTATGAGACACTTCGAGCTTCTCTGCCAGTTGACGTGTCGTCTGCCAACTATCGGTACGAAGAAGATGGTGTAGTTCACTGTCGTCCAATCCAGTTGGCCTTTCTGACCATGCTTTGCCCTCAGTGAATAATCTCCCTTAAAGACTTTCCGAACCAGTCATAACAGGCGCGATGAGTAGTAGATCCCAAGCCATATATATGGCTAATTTGGTCTGCTGCCTGACGTGCTGTAGATTCTTTAATAAATTCATGAAGAATGCCGTGCTGAAAATGGCCATGAGGTAGATCTGGCGTTGAGTCCGGAAGATTGGATGGATAACGAATTACAAGAAGAGTCTTAACCTGTGTCCGCATGTGAACGGTAGACAAGTGTGATAGAATTACGAAATCAGCAATCAACATTGGCTAATGCGTTTACAAGGAGAAGGGTAAAAAAAATTTCGAAGTGTGAAGAGACTTTTTTTCCAACCTAATAGTAAGTTCCACAAAAATAGCTGAGAGTGGATTTGTTCTGCTGCGAATACAAGAAGCCTTCTCTTCACATTTTGGTCTTCATTTCGACAGCCAGCGATTTTTCTCATATGAAACTGACCAAGTATGTAGTGTATGAAAAGACGTGCATTCTCCCACTTTTGCCACAAGAACCCTCACAACTTTTACAAATGTCCAAGTTTTATAGCCTTAAATCGTTGCCTTTCTCTGTTCAGCGAGTGATTTGTATAAATTCTTAGGGAATATAGTTACGGAGCCAAGCTTGCTTCCATCTATTCTCTTTTTTGGCAGCTTCAAGGCGCTGCTCATAGAAAAGTTCACTTCCTTCTTAGTCACTGTCCTCTAGCATCCTATTTTAGACAAAAAATCCCGATTTTCCCTTGTTTTCAGCGTTTACTCGGTAGCTCTAGCTTCACTTGGAAAACCGTTGTGCCGACATTAAGCACAACGAGAGCTTTCGATCGATCGAACATTATCTAAAATTGAGGGGATCCATATTTTGCCGCCTTCGTCTCTGCTGAGTTCTGAGATCGTTGCGACTTCACCCGACCAGCGCGCCTGGGTATAAGCCCCAGTGGTACTGCGCCCTGTCGAGGAGGTGAAAGGGCGGCGTTGAGCCACATTTTCTCGGAAATCTGTAGAGCTACCCTCTTAGGTAGGCTTCAAGTATGGGACTCCAACATTTTGTGAACATTTGTTCAATCCAAGATTTGACGGCAACTGTGACACCACCACTTAAAGAAGCGTTCTGATCAGCTACTCTTCTATTCAGTTAACCGAAAGTTTTCGGCATCTAATTTCAGATGGTCGTAGCCTCCTTGAATGTTAACCGTTTAAGGTGTGTATTTAAGAACTGTTATATTTTCTATATCTCTATAGGTTAAGACTTCTCTAATCAAATTGAGCGTCTTCCAAATCGAAACGAGCTGTTACGTGTCAAACTACAAGTTCTCCAAGATGGTCAGAATAATTATTTTTTCAAAGAAAATTTGCTATAACTTTCTTTGCAATTTTTTAGTTTAGCTGTATGACAAATGAGTGTAATAATTTTACGAATATTTCGTTCTTTGAGAAAAACATAAACTAAGTTTTGTTTTAAAGCGCAACAAGGCAGCAGTCATTCGGTGCATTGAAAGACCAGATTGCGCAATTGAAAGGAGGGCCGCAATTTTTTCGATCGTCAGTGTAAATGCTGCTTACATGAAGCACCAAAGTGAGGATATGTGCGTTACTTACGGCTGTTCTCGTTGTACGATGTTCAGGTGTGAAACTCCACGCAAACAGCAATTTTGCTATCAATCGAATAAAAATCGCGACGACTTGCTGCAAACCATCATTTTTTCACAAAAAGTGAGAATTTTATAAAATTTCAAACATGGGTTCACTTATCGATTAAGTGCATTAAAACTTCAAAGAAATCATTCTGAAATTTTCATTGAAGAAAAAAATTCTAACTTTTTCTGAAAGTGTTTTAATTTGATATAGAAGGAGTTCATTTCGATTCAGAAAAGTTCGGTTTGATTTCAAAAGTCTTATGTTATTTAGAAGAGTGTCCAACTCAATGTGAAAACTGCCCAATGGTATATCTGAACGTGAAAATGGTATATCTTGACACCCTGTTGCACACGGTTCGGTTTCTTCTATGTGTGCCTTCTTAGAATTTCGAAAAATCTACGCTGTGTAGACAACTTGGAGATTGCGTAAAGTCAGCTATTCTAGATTCTATAAGTTTTACACGATTCAGTTTAATACTGTGTTGTTTGAAGTTTGCGCTCAATTTTGAAGTCTTATACTTGAAGTCTACCTAAAAAGGTAGCGCTACAAATTTCCGAGAAAATGTAGCTCAACGCCGCCCTTTCACCTCCTCGACAGGGCGCAGTACCACTGGGGCTCACACCCAGGCGCGAGCGTTGGCCGGGCCATAGAGCGCTGGTCGGGTCAAGTCGCAGCGATCTGAGAACTCAGCAGAGACGAAGGCGGAAAATATGGATCCCCTCAAATTTAGATAATGTTCGATCGATCGAAAGCTCTCGTTGTGCTTAACGTCGGCAGCACAACGGTTTCACAAGTGAAGCTAGAGCTATCGAGTAAACGCTGAAAACAAGAGAAAATCGGGATTTTTTGCCTAAAATAGGATGTTTGAGGACAGTGACAAAGAAGGAAGTGAACTTTTCTATGAGCAGCGCCTAGAAGCTGCCGACGTAGAGAATAGATGGAAGCAAGCTTAGCTCTGTAACTATATTCCCTAAGAATTTATAGTTCGTTCAATGTACACAAATCACTTGCTAAACAGAGAAAGGCAACGATTTAAGGCTACAAAACTTGGTCATTTGTTAAAGTTGTGAGGGTTTTTGTGGCAAAAGTGGGAGAATGCACGTTCTTTCATACACTGCTTAGGTCATTTTCATATGAGAAAAATCGCTGGCTGTCGAAGTGAAGGCCAAAATGTGAAGAGAAGGTTTCTTGTATTTGCAGCAGAACAAATCCACTCTCAGCTATTTTTGTGGAACTTGCTATCATTCTGACGGCTATCGTATGCAGAAGACGAATTTGACGATACAATAAAACAATTTTTAAAATTCCAGAGAAAACACCAGCGTGGACTTCGGAGGGATCGTAAAACAATTAACGACCGCTCCAAGGAAAGCTTCTACAACTAGGTCAATTTTGAACAAAATTAACTTTTTCACTTTCAGTGCGTTTGCACTAAAGCGAGGAATCGATTGGTGAAAGTTTTATTTCAAGAGAATCGCTATGAACAAAGTTGTACGAGTGAGACGGTTTGCGACGGAAAAATCTGTCGCAAAGCGTCGATTGTTCACGAATTAGGAGCGGTGTTGCTATAACAGTATTTGCAATGCAGTTCTAACAAGGAAAGGGTACCATAGGGAGCGGCAACAAGGAAAGGATACCTGGTATCGATTTCAGGCGAGATACACATGGTGAGATGAAGCCTTGAGTATTGATTCTAAATATGTGCTTTTGTTTTTTCTTGTTTTTAAGATATGTTCTGAATGTATGGGAAGGGCATCGGAGAGCGGAGTTGTGCGGCGTTTTCCACTTTATCTCGTCTCTGCTCTCACTGCCAGTAAGGCCTATGTCATACCATCGCTCACCCCGAGCGAGGCCTAATGGTAGGCTCCCATATTGACTCATCGCTTCGCGCGATCGATATGGGAGCCTACCATTAGGCCTCGCTCGGGGTGAGCGATGGTATGACATAGGCCCAAGGGAGCGTTGTGTGTGCACACCACGCGATGGATCGATAAGCTCCTATATCCAATCACGCGATCATTATGGATGCTTATCATCACATCGCGTCGGCCGTCGGTTGCGCACTGAACGATCCCTAAGGACAACGAGCACAAACGACGTCTGACAAGTAGGCATTGGTAGCGCACTGGGTAAAGAGTCGGTGTGGTGGGGAGCGAGAGCTCATGGTTCGACTCCCATGTGAGATAACGTTTTGCACTCCATAAAAAAATCAGTACAATAGCTCACAGCGATTCGTGTGAAATCGCAACGAAAAACGTGCGAGCAACATCCGCAGTTAAATAGGCAGTAGCTGAAATTGATCACGTCGTACAAATCTTCCCAAAAACTATTTATTTGCACAATAAACAAATATTAAACAAATACAACGTCTTCTTCCAGCCTTTGACCAAGATTGTTACATGGTTCATTTGTGCTTACGTTTCGGCACCTTCGCCTTCTTCAGAGCCTGGGAGAGTCGGTAATGATTACGGTACTCCCAGCTGAAACGCCATTTGACCATACAAAGTACTATTCCTAAGAAAAGTAGACGAAAACCCCATATCAAAGTTACAGCAGAGCGACTAACCGTGCAGGTTGTTGCCGAAGATGGCCACCGCTCACCAGCTGATGGAAATTGACGTCGGTGAAGCTTAGCTCCGAACCACCCAACTTAAACAACTTAAATTCTAGAAAAAATATTGAATTGAAATAAACTTTATAGATAACGAAAACAAATAAGTTTACAAATTCAAACATGATTAAATGTATATAGATATATATAAACACAGAATTGTATATTATAAGTCCAAGCTCATCAAGTCAAAGACAATTTAGCTAAACTTTTACGTAAAACATTTGGCGAATGAAAATATATCCAAATAAAGTGCGTTCCAAATCTTATATTCGCTGAAACCGCGTCTTGGTGTCACATGTTCTAATAATTTATTTCACTAATGACATAAAAAACCTTGACAGTGATAACGATACCGCCTTGCTTTGTTGTTAGTTTTATTGCACTCTGATTCCAACACTTGGTGTCTGTGTCGGATAACCTTCCTCAATGATACAAAATGTTCTGCCATAGTTAAATTATCGATGAGAACTAGTGTGGGTATCATTATCATTATCCCACCATTATCTATTAGGTGTCCCATAAGTCCCCGCCGTTTTTTTCAACGATTCACTGCAGATTTCGCCGGCGGTCTCTTGCATAGCGCTGCATAGCTTTCGAAAGAGAATGATTTGCTCTATCAGAAAATGTATTGCATTTCTTTTTTCATCATGAACTTTGTCAATTTTTAGGTCGTTGAAGTGGAAAGTGAAAAAAGTGAAAAAGTAGCCATTTGCGCACTTGTTCTCTCCGCTCAGGTTTGTAATTTTTTGCACAGTTTTTTTACAGCGTTTGGAAGACAATGTTCTGTACTACAATAATATGTGTTAGTGCTGTTTGCTCATTTGTCCTTTATTGATTTTTTAGGTCACCAAATTGGGAATTCCGACTTTTCCGCCCCAATTTTTACCAAAACTCCGGTTCTGTGGTTGAAACTTTTTTGCATGGTGTTATATGTCGTTTAGAGGAGGATGTCTTGCTCAGTAAGAATTTGTGTCGCGTTTATTGGCTCCCGCTGATTTCTGTCGAATATCAACAACTGAAGAAGGAGAAGGAGTTGTTGGTGAAGACGATTTTTCTCTTTTTGGCATTTTGTTGATATTCAATAGAAATCAATAAACGCGACACATAGTCTTATAGAACTAGACATTTTCTTGCGAATTACATATAACATTAACCCAAAAAGTCCAACCACAGAGCAGGAGCTGTCTGCAAAAACAACCATCCTCCTTCGGACGTCCCAAATTGATGGCCTGAAAATCAATAAAGGGCAAGTGAGAAAATTAGGACCAACACATATTCTTGTAGTACAAAACATTGTCTTCTAAATACTATAAAAAACTGCGCAAAAAAATTACAAACCTAAACGGAGAGAACAAGTGCGCAAATGGCTACTTTTTCACTTTTTCTCTTTTCACTTCAACGACCTAAAAATCGACAAAATTCATTACGAAAAAAGAAATGCAATACATGTCCTGATAGAGCAATTCATTCTCTTTCGAAAGCTATACAGAGCTATGCAAGAGACCGCCGGCGAAATCTGCAGTGAATCGTTGAAAAAAAACGGTGGAGACTTATGGGACAACCTAATATACAGTACCGCCGCTAAACATTCAACCAAACGACGTTTGCGACGCAAAAACGCGTTTTTTGCGTCGCATCATGATAACTTTGTTCAAAATAAAGGCTTTCTCACCAAAGTTTACAAGGGCTCCTAGCATCATCCACCTACCAATGGGCATGCAAACGCCATAAAAGAGTGGATGGAAGCCTGAAAACCCAGTGCCGCAATTAAAGAGGGTCCTAATTACTATGACCCGACCCAACACCGTCGTCGAGTCTCGCTTAATTATGTCCCCAGGCGCAAACACTGCAGCCCAGTTAAATTTTAAAATTCTTAAACGTAATTAAATTTTATTTTCCTGCTGTTTATGATCTTCTCCTGGCTGCGGCAATTCATTTGATACCAAATTTGGCAGGAAAATATGCATGAGTATGCAGCTGCTTCAACCGATTTTGTTTATTTCAACGGAAGCATCCTCAATCTAAATCTGTTATTGCAATCTACTCACCTTTAGGAGGGGAAATGACATATAAAATATGCATTTCGAGTTCACTTTGGGCATTTGTGTGT
>CANAIB010000029.1:0-36709 GCA_947359475.1 Heligmosomoides polygyrus bakeri
GGTTTTAGCCAGTTTAAAAGTGTTGTCTTTGAGTACTTGCTCGAGTGATCATTGTTCGTCATTCAGTGGCTTTCATTATAGTGGTTTCTTTTCAGTTGTGTCTGATTTTGTTCTTGTTTTATCGTTGTGTTCATTATGTTTCAACGTGTAACACATTGAAATCGAAATTGACTGCTGCCTTCTCGTTTATGGTTCTAGCCGATTACATTGAACTTCCAAGGTATTAGCTCGGAGAAAAAAATAAAAAAGTGAGACGAACACTAGAGAACAAATGCTGCAGCATTTGAACGGATGAGGCTTAAACCCTGTTGCACCCACAAACATATTTTTCCACACCTCTTCCAACAGACTACCTCTTTCAAGCGCCTCCAGACGTTCTTAGACAGAAGCTCAACAGACGCTGAAGCTGCCTTCAAGGAATTCGTCAACCCAGAATTTCAGATTTTTTCGCCTATGTAGCGGCAGTCTGGTTGGTAAAGATGTTTAGTTTTTAAGCGTCTTTTTCCCACTCTGTTGCTTCAAAGCCACCTTAATTTGATTGCAGGAGTGGAAATCCACTATTATTTTTGGATCATTCAAATAGCAAGCAATAATTCATACGAATAGTTTTTTCCTTTGAATCCGATTTCTATTTTTTTACTACTTGGCAAAATGAAAAAAACGTCAAAATGAAAAAAACACAAGTGAAACAACAGCGATATAATCCATATAAGTTACCTTCACACTGTACACTTTTCATTATAGTTGCTTTTTATTTCAAACTGGGTACATTTAGGAACAAAATGACATGACGTGTTGCATGTCAGACCGACATAGTAAAAAAAATAAAGATTTTTTACTCACATTTTCAGAGTGTCTCAAAAATATTGAATAAACACAGCGTTTTTACAATTTTACATCAAATATTATTTTTAGGTTTATCATAGCATGCAGATCAAGGGTGTGTTATATGGGGAGATTGCGCCCCGCACTACATAGCTCTACACTTTGCACTACCTATTGAAATGATAGCAGACTGCTGCTTACATGCGCATCAGTTTAAAAACAGCAAAATCAATCACAGTACTCCAGCACTCTCGACTGCATAACTCCAGGTAAACATACAGTATACACTACATACATGTTTACACGGTCAATCAAGTGAACATTTTAATGTTCTGGACGAGTGCACGACGTAATCTCTTCATACTAACGATACTTCAGAATGCAGGCAGGACACCGTTTAGTCCGAATAAAAATGAATTCTATGCTCGTTCAAAAAGTGATCACATTTCCTCTCAAGACCATGTATAGGATTTTTCTCATAAAATTTTCCTAAAAGAGAATATCATTTTCCCGTTGTTGTAAAGCGTCTGCGTTGCTTTAAAGTGCGTATACTTATGCTTGAAAAGTGTTCTGTTTTAAACGGACATTGTTTGGAGAGAAAAGGACATTTGCTACAAGTTGATCAGGTGAACACAATTGACGGGTAGAATCTTTATTCATACTCGTCAGGGGTTTAAATAGGGTTCCGGCCGTCTTCTGTTTTATCTTCCTTATCCCTCGATCCTCTTCTCCTCCGTCTTCATTCTTCCAACTCCCCTATGTTCTTGCGCCCACCCCCTAACACCTCCCCCCTAGCGAGAATCTCTCGCTCCTTCCCAGGAAGTTCGGGCAAAACCCTACATCTCCCTGATCCTACTTACACACTTAGGGAGTTCGGCTCCTTACCTACACCTCCCATTCCCTTACTGTTTTCATCAACAACGAAAACATCACAAAATCATTTTATTCATTTCATCAAATTTCTTTTACACCTGAGTAGTATCCATGCCCTCCGGGGGCTCAACCTTTCCTCGTCCTTAACAGCGTGACTCGGAATCGCAGCATCGGAGGTTGTTAGACGGTGGGTGAACGGTACAGGAGATCATGCGGGTTGTCGCGGGTGTTGATCTCGGAAAGGGCGGCCCGTGTTCATGAGCGGGATGGCGGGAAGGGCGGTCGCCACAGAGGGCCCTAGGAGTTCTGTTCTGGAGACAGTTCGGTCGACATCGCCAACGGACTCGGTCGCTTCACCGCTCCCTCTCCACTTCCTCGGTCCCAGCTGCCATCGCCGGACGGGACGTTGCTCACATATTTTATCGTTTTGTTGTTGTCGTTGTTGTATTCTCATTAACCGACTCATCTATTCTAATAAATTGTTTGTTTCGACTTGTCCTGCCACCACTCTACCGACACCGGTTTGCATTCAGCCTTCCTATAGTCCACTTGGGTCCAAAAGAAACACAACTTGGGGGCCAATCCGGTGACCCAAGTGGATCGGTGAGTGGCGGTGTGACAAGTCAGGCAGCGGATTATTAGAGACGAGATCATGGATGCAGAACCCGGCGGTGAGCCGATCGCGAGTGACCGTGGCTGCTACGATGGCGGTGACACAGCGCAATTGGATGACGTTGCAGGTCCGCGCGGGTCGCGAGACGAGGCTAACGCTAACATGATGGAAGACGACCAGATGGCGGTGGAGCTGGAGGAGGAATTCCAGCGGTTGTGCGGAGAGGAAGCCCAGGTCGAAAGTATCAAGCTATGTAACCGAGTAGGGAAGGCCATCAAGAATATTGAGGTACTGGTCATGGCCGAAGTGGCCAGATCAATGCGCTGCGGGCACCCGATTCGTGCATCGATTGAAGAAGTGGGCAAGGTGGCTACAGAGACAGCGATGAATGAGTTGGGCACCTTACGAGTGAAATGTAAGGAAAGCGCTGTGATGGAAAAATGGGTGCAGGTAGTGCTAGACAGCCTGGAGTGCAATACTAGAGTGCAGGGTGTGGAGCAGTTGGCAGAGCTTTTAGAAATGCGGGATGAACTGAGGAGACTAAGCGAAGAGCACGGGGTGCCAACTGACAGGTTTCCACAGAGGTTCAAAGACATAGTCAAAGAAAATGAGTCTTTGCAGGAGAGCGTACGTGCCCAGCAGAGTGAGCTGGCTGAGCTCCGAGAACTGAAGAGGAGACTCGCGGAGCAAGAGCGCGAGCTGCTTCAGATGCGACGAGCAATGGCGCCTGTGGAAAGCGCGGTACCAGAGCCAGCAAGTAGGCGTAGGCGAGGCATTGATGTCTTGAATGCGCTACGTCCAGAATTGAAAACCCACCGTGAGGCAGATGCGTTGCAGAACCGCGCCAGCGAGGACAGTCGAAGGACGGCGGTAACGGCCGAGAGGACTGTGAGCAGGGCGATGCAATGCGGGCAGCGGAGGAGCCAAAGCGGTGAGTGCATGGTTTCGGTTAACGGTGATGAGAGTGACGTGGAGGAAAGCGTGAGTGAGGTGGGGCGTGACACCCAAATGGCCCATTACCTCAAGTACTTAGCCCTCCCGGAGGTGCGCCCATATAGTGGAGAGGACCCGGCATATAGTTTCAGTACTTTCTGGGAAAGTTTCACGCTGAAATATCCGAGGAGTAGTTGGTCGGAGGCCGAGTTAAGTGCTTTGTTTAGGGCGAAGCTTACGGGCAAGGCTAGAACACAGTATGAGGCTCTGCCTTCAATAGTGCGCGAAGGTAGTTTCGTGGCGCAGGTAGAAGCGTTGAGGCAAGAATGCAGGGCTGAGCTAAGCAACCACAGGATTGTGGCTTTGGGAGAGTTGAAGAAACTACGTAAGAAGGAGGGGCAGTCCGTAGCAGACTTCTGTGTGGAGCTAGAGCGGCTGACCCGGCGGGCACATCCACATATGGATGAGGCTGCGTTGGACGCAGAGAGGGCGCAGCTGCTATACGAGCAGCTGGCCCATTGGAATGATTCATATCATTTGATGGAAGCGTTGGAAAGCGACAACCACGCGTACGATAAACTTAAGCAGACCGCACTACGAATTGAGCGGCGCAATTGGACATTGCGCAACAGTGGGATGGTGGTCAGAGCCGGAAGAGGAAACAGCAGAGAGCCGAACAAGCCGAAATCGATGGGTATGTATGTCACAAAGGCTATGGATGACCTTATTATATTGGGTACCAATGTTCTCCCGGCACTAGGATATGAGCTCCGTCAGCAACTCCCAAGTGGTCAACCCATGCCGAAACGACGTGGCGAACAGGCAGAACAGCGGAAGTTACAGGCTAATCTACCCGACGAATGTCGACTTAGGGTTGCGTGTGTGGCACAGCGAGCCTATGTTGTGCCGGGGTCAGTCAGTTGGGTGAGGTTAGAGGGCTGTGACCAGAGTACGGAGTGCATGTTGACGTCGTCACATGAACTTATACAGTCTGGAGTATGTAGAGCTGGAGTCGACGGTGTGGTCGAGGTACCCGTTGTAAATAGAAGTCAGGAACCCGCCGTTCTTCGAGTAGGGGAAGCGGTAGGCAGATGGGAAGAGAAAGACGAGGACTGGAACGAGGTGATAGGGAGAGACGTACCTATAGATTTGCTGGGAGTGCAGCCAGGCGGACGCTCAAGGCAAGAAAGGCTGCGTACTTTGAAGACCGTACTGGCGGAAAATCGGAAGGCAAAAGCATTACCTGGTGAGCTGTGGCGAGTGGTGAAGGAGAACCACGACGTGTTCGCTGTGAACGATTTGGAACTCACGCAAACCAATCTCGCCTCGCATGAGATCGACACGGGGAGTACTGCACCTATTAGGCAGCGGACGAGGCCTGTGCCAATTGGAGCTAGGGCGGAATTAAAGGAGATTCTTAAGGGTCTTTTGGAGCGGGGGATTATAGAGCGCTCCCATTCACCGTGGGCGTCTCCCGTTGTGTTGGTAAGAAAGAAGGATGGATCCCTGAGATTGTGCGTGGACTACCGCGAGCTGAATAAACACATCCGGCAAGATGCATATCCTTTGCCCACGGTGGATGCAATGCTTCAGAGCTTGCAGGGCAAGAGGGTGTTCAGCAGCCTGGATCTGTGCTCAGGTTATTGGCAAATTCCGTTGTCGCCGGATGCGAAGGCCAAAAGCGCGTTTACAACGTCAGAAGGCCTGTTTGAGTTCACGGTGCTGCCGTTTGGATTAAGTACGTCCCCAGCTGAATTTCAAAGACTGATGGATAGCGTGCTCGGGGAGCGGAAGGATCAGAAAGTGTTCGTCTATATAGACGATATTCTTATAGCTACGGAATCCGAGCAACGGCATTACGAGGTGCTTCGCGAGGTGTTGCAGGCGCTGCGAAAAGCGAATTTGAAACTTAAGCCGCAAAAATGTGCCTTCCTGGAAAATGAGATTGCCTTCTTAGGGCATCGTGTCGACGGGCGAGGTGTACAAGTAGACCCGGATAAGGTGGAGAAGATCCAAAGGTACCCGAGGCCCACAAGTTGGCGGAGTTGAGGACATTCTTGGGAATGTGCGGTTATTACAGGAAATTTATATGGAATTTCGCGAAAATCGCCAGGCCCCTGTTTGATCTCACCAGCCAAAAGACACCGTGGAAATGGGGACATGAACAGGAGGAGGCGTTCACGCGGCTGAGGGGGGCACTCACGAGCACCCCGGTTCTTGTACAGCCGGACACGGAAGGAGCGAGGAGTGGAAGGCGACCTTTTGTAATATATACTGATGCTTCCCAGAATGGGATTGGAGCGGTTCTGTGCCAAGAGGGCGAGGACACGTTCTTACATCCCCTTTACTTCGCGTCACGAAGCCTAACGAAAGCAGAACGCAACTACCATGTGACGGACGCGGAGGCCCTCGCCGTAGTGTTTGCGTTACGGAAGTTTCACTTCTTTGTCTATGGAATGGACGTGGTGATTAGAACGGATCACCTCCCACTAATGGCCCTTTTTAAACGGACCAACATATCGGGTCGCGTACTGCGGTGGGCACTGGAAATCCAGCAGTACAGAGTGAAGATTGAATATGTGAAGGGGAAGGCCAATCCTGTGGCTGACGCTTTATCCCGAGGACTGCCACATGTAGCGCGGGACGAGGCCGATAGTGAGGCTGGACTCGAGCGAGTGGTGTGCACCGTTGCCACGGATAGAGCTTCGGAATGGCTAACAGAGTTGGAAGCGGATCAGCGGTATAGCGAGATTATAGAGTCATTACGTAACGGGGACGTGGACCGAGAGGTGCAACTGCCCAGGATGAGTAGGCGATTGAAGGTGATCGATTTTGTTCTGGAAGATGGTGATTTAAAACTGGTTAGGGAAGATGGAGAAACCGTTGACGTAGTTCCCCGGTCCAAGAGGCGGGAAGTGTTCGACGAGGCCCATCGAGGGAACCTGGCCGGACATTTCGCTGCCAGGAAAATAATTCGGTTGTTACGAAAGAGAGTGTTCTGGGAAGGAATGGAGCAAGACATTGGAAGGTGGACGAAAGAATGTCGGGAGTGCTTTCTGACGAACCCACAGCAAGCTCTTTGTCCTAGGCTGAAACCAATGATGGCGGCCAAGCCTTTTGAGCTGGTCTGCGTAGATATTCTGGAAATGGGGATGAGCGCCTCAGGAATGAAATTTGTGCTAGTCCTGGTAGACCATTTTTCCAAGTGGCTAGGGGCTTATGCTCTCCCCGATAAGAGTGCCAGTTCCGTGTCAGCCACCATCTACCAACGGTGGATCTGTGAGAATGGCAGGTGGCCGAGGCGGCTGCACTCGGATCTGGGCACTGAATTCGTGAATCATACGATGGATGAGCTAGCCAAGGTGGACGGAATCGAGAGGTCGACTACCAAGGGTTATGACTCCCGCGCGAATGAAGCCTGCGAGCGTGCTATAGGCACTTTGCAAAGGATGTTGAAGAAAAGGGTCGATCGGCCGGATTTCTGGGATAGCTGGTTACCCAACGCGGTGTACGCATATAATGTCACACCCCACGAAGGTACGGGAGAAAGCCCGTTTTTCTTGGTGCACGGTTTCGATCCCTACATTCCGTCGAAGGTAATACCTGAGGGAGTCGTAACGATGTATCAGTTGGATATGGATGATTACAAAATGGAGCTGATGCGGGGACTCCAGTTAATCAGAGACGAAGTAAAGGATCATGCTGAGAAGTACCGGGAAAAGATGAAGAGGTACTTTGACGCTAGGCAGGCGGTGGAGGAACGGAGGTTGCCGAAAGTAGGTGCCAGAGTGTTTATGAAGCTGCCACGTGAGCGGGAGCAGAGTAGGCACCCAAAGCTCACAATTGAATGGGACGGCCCATTCCGAGTGTTAGAAACTAGCGATAATTCGGCGTTGATAACGCGCATTGGGTGCGAGGAGGAGCCTTTACGCATACAGATGGACCTTCTGAGGGTGGCCCCTGAGGAGATTGATGATGAGCCGGTGAAAGCAAGAACGGGCGGGAACAGAGAGGGTTGAGGAGGCGTCAGCGAGCTGTGAAAGAGGGAAGGGTCACGGTTCTGACAAAAATGGATGTTTGTTTCAGGCCCGACCGCGAGAGCGACTCTTCAAGCATGCGAAATTCTTCCGACGTACTTTTTCGGTGTGAAGAGCAGCAGCAACGCCGGAAATCCGCGGTCAAAAAGCACGCTGAGGGGCTGGGCGAGGCGCCACGGACGGCAGTAGTGGTTCCTTTGGCGTTGAAAGCCTTAAAGCGCGTGCGGGGATGGATGAACACGGATGTCTTCTACTATCGGGACTTCACTGACCTCACCCCGGACGGACGATGTTATTCAATGACTGGCTTAAACAAGTGGTACTGGTATTTCCGCCAGTGGACACAAAGACAGGATCCTGGAGAGCCTTAGCGGAGGCTCTGGGCATGTGGATATCAAAGGATTGTTCGATATATTTTGTCGCAGGCCCGAGAACATCGGACGTGGTTCAGGGTAGCGGAGCAGGCGCGGAACTCCATGGAGAGGTATATTTTGTCGGAGTATCAGGCAAACATAGTGGACGTCCTACCCGAAGGTACAGCCGCCGTGGACATGAATGCACCCTGTTGCGTGCTAGGCGTGATTAGTGACGCAGACTTCGTGGTATCCGAACGACAGGCATGCAGATTTTATACAGCGTGCGCCAAACAACTGGAGCGATGGACTCAATTGGAAGCTCTCCCGGACCAGGACCGTCACGCGGTTGGGGGTCGGGCCCGCACGGTAAAGGCAAGATACCCATATCCTCGAGAAGGAGGAGTAGCGAAACGTTGCGAGTGGAGACGGCAGCCCCCGAGACAGTGGAGAGGGGTAAAGCGGAGTCCCAACAGTTGTTAGGTATAGACCGAGTGGAGCGGTCTATACCTAACAACTGTTGGGGAGCATGTTAGACGGTGGGTGAACGGTACAGGAGATCATGCGGGTTGTCGCGGGTGTTGATCTCGGAAAGGGCGGCCCGTGTTCATGAGCGGGATGGCGGGAAGGGCGGTCGCCACAGAGGGCCCTAGGAGTTCTGTTCTGGAGACAGTTCGGTCGACATCGCCAACGGACTCGGTCGCTTCACCGCTCCCTCTCCACTTCCTCGGTCCCAGCTGCCATCGCCGGACGGGACGTTGCTCACATATTTTATCGTTTTGTTGTTGTCGTTGTTGTGTTCTCATTAACCGACTCATCTATTCTAATAAATTGTTCGTTTCGACTTGTCCTGCCACCACTCCACCGACACCGGTTTGCATTCAGCCTTCCTATAGTCCACTTGGGTCCAAAAGAAACACAACTAGGTACGGCTACCCTTGTCCGGAACTTTCGTCGCCGCTCATTGACAGGGGCAACCTCCGTGGTCGTTTCTTGCCCTCTTCGTGGGCAGGACGCTCGGTCGCGAGAAATTTCTTCGCTGAAACTTACTCCTCATCGAAGTTCTTCCTAAACATAACCGAGCGCTCACCCCTGGGCGTTTCCTTATCATCTTTCGTGACGGCTGCTCGAACTGTCGTTTCGGCACTACGGGCGCCATGGTCACCGGCAGCACCACCGATGCCACGACGGTGGGCTGCGGAATGGGCTGAGTTGCCTGCTGAGCAGGCCACTGCAACATCGGGTGGAGCGGCTGGAGGAGATTCTGCAGCAACGTCTGCTGCAGAGCCGCGGGAAGGTTCATAATTGGCAACCTCACCGCTCTTCCCCTTTTTATAGGTTCTCCACCTCCAGCTCCCTCAGTATCAAGCCTTACCGCGTTGATACTCGTCGAGGGTAACATCCTCTTCCTTTGTGAGTCTCTGAAATCGGTCATTTTCCACGTCGGTCTGGCTTTACGTGTTGACCTTCGTAGTCCTGCTGGTGCCTTATCCGCACTACCTTCAGCCTCTACCGACCCCGGACGCCTCGTAACCTTTGCTGCCGGGACCCATCTTTTCTCGAAAACTCCATCTTCAGGGCTTTCTAGACAGAAGGTCACCTTAGACTTCATCTGATCAGCATGCGCCTTCCTACTTCCGGTACCATAGTGTATCCAATAAGTGTTTTCGCCTAGTACTTCGGTCACAATTCCGGGAATCCATTTCTCACCTTTGGACAGGTAGTTCCTCAAATAAACCTCCTGCCCAACTTTAAACGTTCTCTGACGCGTATGCTGATCATACCGCTGCTTCATCTTTTCTCTATATACATTATGCGGAACCAACCCTGACACCGTCTTCAAGATATCTAAAGTAGTCCTCAGCGGTCTTCCCATTCTTTCCCATGTACTCTTGTCGATTATTGAAATCGACGCTCCAGTATCAAACTCACATGGTATCGTTATGCCGTTCATTAGAATCTCCAGCATACGTGCCGGTTCCTTGGCTACTGCACAAAATGAGGCCTTATCTTGGGAGCTATCGCCTTTTATCGCGGGCGTAATCACATTATCTTGCCTAACCTTTACTCGACCTTTTCGGTCGACCGGTTGTTGCTTCCTTGCAACCTCTCTTGGTAGGCCATCACCACTTCTGTTACATCTTTCCGAGTCTGCATTTCGGACGCGACGTCTAATATGAGACAACACATTCACATTTACGTCGACATTAACATCTTGCACATCCACACCACTTAAAACATCCTCACTATCGGCAGACTCGGGCTCGCACCAATTAACAGGTCGCGAGGCTTTCAGGCTCACACCCGTACAAACTTTGGCCATATGGCCGGGTCTCTGACATCTTAGACACTTCACAATCTTGAAGCGACAATTCGCTTTCAGATGTCCGGACCTCCCACAAGTCCAACAAGACTGAGGTCGCGATGGTGACCGTAGAACTCCTTTACCTAAACCAGACCTCGACCGAGGGCTGTGCCCTCGTTTTTTAGCATCTCTACGGTCATCACCTCTCTTAGACATGGACGAGGACATGGACTTTGGACCAGAGGAGTTGTTCTTCCTAAGCCCTGCGGTCACTCTGCAGACACCGAGTTTTACTACATCCGGATGACTTAGCTTTGGAGCACTCTTACCTACCATCTGGAAGCTCTCAGCCGCCTCCAGTGCATCTTTAGAAGACAACTCCTCTTTCTCTAGGTCTCTTCCGAGTCTCCACACAGAGTAACCCACCGATGAAAACCATTGTAGTCATCGCGTCGCGGAAATCCTTTATCTTCTCGAAACCACACTCATTCGCAGCCTTCTGTATTTCCGCGTAAAAGTCATGCAGACTTTGTCCCTCGTGCTGGGCCAGTGACATCATCTTGAATCTTTCTGAAAGTAACAGCTTTTTAGGCTGGAAATGTTTTTCCATTGCCTTCTCTAGCTCACTTAACTCGACAGACTCCTGCTCTCTTCCCTGCAGGAGGGATTTTAGGAGTTCGTAATTCGACTCTCCCACCTCCTGCAGGAATATGAGCCGCTTTTTCAGCTCATCTGTCACCTCCCTCAGCACGAGGAAGTTTTTAAACTGCCTCCACCACGTCCTCCACGACTGCCCTGGCCGGTACGGTCCCGGCGCACGGCCACGGTACACCTCTTGCCGGGCACCGTAGGCCGCAGTCGTGGGGACTGTAGCGGGCGGTTCACCTATCTTCTTGTCGTTGTCCATCTTCTCCATATGTCGTCCTTAGTCCTTGCTTCTCGTCGTGCTTTATTCCTATCATCAATCGCAACCGATCCGCCAATCTTCTTCCTTCGTTCAATCCTGATCGCCAGTTGATCAGGTGAACACAATTGACGGGTAGAATCTTTATTCATACTCGTCAGGGGTTTAAATAGGGTTCCGGCCGTCTTCTGTTTTATCTTCCTTATCCCTCGATCCTCTTCTCCTCCGTCTTCATTCTTCCAACTCCCCTATGTTCTTGCGGCCACCCCCTAACACTACAGTTCCTGCGAGAAACTGAAGTAGAGTGAAGGTGAGCTGGCTCTGTGAAACCGATGGGCGATGTCATAGAAAGACCACCTTTCTTATGAGGCTCGCCCGGTTTGTTTTGAGCTTTTGAGAAGGTTTTAATCTTCTTTGCCTGTCACGTTTGGTATAAATTTCTTCATCGCGACCGAACGGACGTTCACAACGTTTTCTCGTGCAAAAGTAAGTCACTCTTACCTCATGCTATGTCCAGCAATCCCCTTTGATCTATTTCCACCAACTGCTTCATGTACTTCTCCATATATGAGCATCCGATCTCGTTCCACTCATGGAGCACGATCTGGAGCAGGCGCTCACTTGGCGCGCTCTATTCAGAACGGTGGCAACGCGAAGCGGCAGGGGCCGTGACGCGTCCGGTTTGCTTGGACAGATAACTTACGTCCGTTTGCTAAACGTCGGATGTAGAGGGAATCAAATTACAATTGGAGCGCGCCGTTCTCGGTAGAGCGCGTTACTCCTGCCGAAGATTTTTCTGAATGTTGAGTCTTTTCTCCATTTCTGTTATGCTTGAACTGATCCACATTGTAGTGCGATCTTCACAGAGGATGTGGCTGGTTCTATCTGTTTAACCTATAAGCTGATTTTAGATCTTACAGTTAAATACGCAAGCATGAAAACTGGCGAATGTTGTATTTGCCTTAAAGATCCACTCCTTCTCAGCAACCTTTATAAGCATGTGAAGGCCGCATGGATGCGCTGAGGAAGACGTAAAATATATTAAGGAAATTTCAAATCTGCGACGTATGGTACGACGCCTGACATCTCATGAGAGATATGTGGGAAGCCGTTATTCTCAGCACGCGGAAGTGTCATATCATGTTGTTCAGAATTTTCTCCCACTCTTGTAACATCGCTACACCCAAATATAATTATCTAAACGCTTGCGACATATCAGGTGTACCTAAGTAACAGCGTAATAAATACAACAATATATACCATTTTCAGGTCAAATTGGACACTTTTAAGCTAGACTAAGACTTTGTAATCAAAACGAACTCTTCCAAATTGAACAGAGATTCTTCTACATTAAACTAGAGACTCTTCAAAAGGGTTAGAATGATTTTTTGTTCAGAGAAAATTTTGTATAACTTCCTTTTAAGTTTTAATTCATCTGTCATTTTAATTCGCTTACCTAGTAAGTGAAAATATTGTTTGAAGTTTTATCTATTCTCTATTTTTCGAGGAAAAATAATGGTTTAAAGCTTGTTTTGAAGAGCAGAAAGGTGGTCATTTTTGGTGGCATGGCTTCGTCCAAGACGTCGCGATTTGTATTCGACTGATAGCAAAATTTCTGCTTGTATGGAGTTTCACACTTGTATGCGATACAATATAAACAATTGTAAAGAACACGCTCATATTTTCAGCTTTTCCTGAAGAAGCATCATATAAAATTGAGCATTAGAACGTTGCTTAGTTTTATAACTCGAACTCAGTTTCTGAACCAGAGCATGTTTTCCCGCAGCTCTTGCAACAGCAGAAAGCAACAGCACACGTTGCACACGTGAGAATGCAACAACAGCTCATTCTCACGTGTGCAACGCCCGTGAGCGGTCGGCGTTTTCCCGCGATCCCGGCCATCGATCGACTTGGTCCTTCAACCGCTACCTGGACTATTCTGCTATTGCCAGTACTCTCTGGCTTGGCCTACTGGTTCATTCTACTGCACGATGTCGACTCCTGCTCGCAACTCAAGCAGACCTACGAAACGATTCTGTCCAGCCACGTCGCCAGCATCACCGCAAACGTCTGGCCTCGACGCCGCAATAAGGGAGCTGATTGAGTCGACTACGGTTCCGGACTGCGTAGTAATGCGTTCACCAGAATAGTCGAAGAGTTCTCGCTTGTAAGTCAAGAAAGAGATAAGTTACTCCAAGAAAACTTATTGCTACGAAGAAGGCTGGAGATTTCCCCAGGCGCTCCAGTATCTTCTATTTCCGATGCTGCGTCTGCTGGCAATCCTGATCAGTTCAATCCACAGCCATCTCAATCTCCATCCAGTGGTCGCGAGCCCGATCCCCACTCGCCTTGTCAGGAGTGGGAGAGACGAAGATCGATAATTATTAGTGGTATACCGGAGCTTGACTCCCAATCGATTGCTAGTAGGGTCCGCTATGACTTCTTGAGCGTTCGTAATGTTGTTTTCCATTTGGATATCGATTGCCTTCCTGTATCAGTTTATAGACTCGGTAGACCTATGCCTGGCAAAACAAGGCTGTTGAAAGTCGTTTTTCTTGCCTCTTACTTCCAACGCTTGGCTATTAAGAGAGCTTCTCGCCTCCGTTTCTTTCCGGAGAAGGGGGTCTACCTTAGGGAGTCTCTCTCATTGACGGAGCGAAAACGAAGGCGGGAAGAACGCAATCGTCAACTTACCGTTCAATCTCATCAAGCTTCGAATGCTCAGGGAAACTGAGTCGTTTTCCTCGGTATTTTAATCATGTCGTTTTAGCTACCTCTCAAACTGTGTCGCTTTCGATCTTTTATTCCAATGTCAGGTCATTTCCAAAAAACAGCACTCATATTGATCTCTGTCTGGGCCCTCGATATGATATCTACCTGTTTTGTGAAACCTGGTTAAAGAAACATCACTCAGTAGAATCTATGCTGGGCAAGTGGTGTGAAGACTACGCTGCTGTACGATGTGACAGGAGAAGAAGAGCAGGTGGAGGAGTGGCCATCCTACTTCGAAGCACTATATCTTATTCAGTTGTAGCTTCCGAATCAGTAGATAATGGATACGAGATTTTAGCTGTTGATATTTTCTTTCAATTTGCATCTTTTCGAGTTATTCTCGTCTATAGACCTCCTTCCTGCACCATTCAACTTACGGAACAACTAGGAAAAGCCATTAGTGACCTATTAGCATCATCACTTCCAGTTGTTGCAGTAGGAGATTTCAATTTCCCAGATGTGGACTGGAGGGTCAGTGACACACTACCAGCATCATGTAGTTCCCTTAAAGAAATGCTTTTTTGCCACGAATTCGTTCAGCTTATTTCTGAGCCGACTAGAGGTGACAACAGTCTTGACTTGGTTTTTTCCAATCATAGAAGCCTAATAAGTGATATCTCTGTCCAGTCTCCTCTTGGTAATAGTGATCACGCAAGTATATCCTTTGATATCAATGCGTCTGGTGAAGAGTGGTTTCCTGTTAAAAGAAGACAATTTACAAAATGCGACTATGGGGCTATTTGTAGTTACCTATATAGCGTTGACTGGGCTGCCTCTTTTGGGTCAGTTTGTTCCGTAAATGACAAATATTCAATATTTTTGGCCATTCTAAATCACACAATTGATATGTTTGTACCATGGGCCTACACAAATTTGGATAAATCTCAGTTGCCTCTCCATCTTCGCAACATGTTATCACATAAGGAGTGCTTGTTTAATCACGCAAAGCTCAGCGGTGACTGGACAGGTTATCATCGCTTTTCTAAACTTTTTGCAAAACAACTAGGTAAATTCAACCGTAATGTTGAGAAAAAAAATAGTTGAGTCTCGTAACAAGAATAAGTTTTTCAGATTCATGAAATCTCAGGCTCTCAAATCAAACCCATTTCTGCAATTTACAATTAGGGAGTAAACCTCTTCTCTCTGATTTTGATAGGGCCAACGTTCTTGCTGAAGAGTTCTCTAAGGTTTTCTTAAGTGATGATGGAAGACTACCAGTGCAGTTTCAATTGTGCTCACCCTATGAAGGATTTTCCCTACTTCGATCCTATATTAATTTACCAGCACATTTGCTCCTGGCCACAGTCGTCGGCCTTCACTCCAGATGAGATTCCATTCATTTTTATTCGAAATATTGCACATGTTATTGCGAATCCGCTCTCGCACATTTTTAATCAGTCAATTATGTATGCTGAGGTCCCTGAACTATGGAAGCACTCCTATATTACACCTGTGCTTAAAAAAGAACCATCATCAGATCCAGCAAACTTTAGGCCTGTCAGCATTACATCTATCTTTTGCAGAATTTTCGAAAAGATATTGAAAAAGCATATTATCCAACACTTGGAAAAAATCGTATTATTCCTTCCACTCAGCACGGCTTTCTTGCAGGCAGATCTGTAGAGACTAATCTTTTGGAATGCATTAATGACTGGACTACAATACTGGATCAGAAAAGCTGCTGTGACGTTATCTATTTTGATTTCGCAAAAGCTTTTGATAGGGTCATTCACACCAAACTCATGCATAAAATCAGTTTCCTTGGCTTTCATCAAAATGTAGTGAGCTGGATTCAAAACTTCCTCAATGGTAGAACTTTTCAAGTACGTGTTAATGGTACATTTTCGATAACTAAGCCTGTAATCAGTGGAGTACCTCAAGGTGGTGTCTTGTCACCTGTATTGTTTAACATTTATGTGGCGGATATCCAAAACCTGCTCGAAACTGACGACGTATCCTGTAAGCAGTATGCGGATGACTTAAAAATCTATAGACAAATAGAAAACAGCGAAGATATCGAGCTTCTACAGCGGGCAATAGGACGGCTCGCCCGTTGGGCTGATGAATGGCAACTCCCCCTGTCTCACGCTAAAACCTTTCATCTTAGACTTGGATGCTCTAAACACTCCAGTGCATACTCTGTTCAGAACTCCCCTATTGCAACAGTATCGGAAGTGAAGGATCTTGGGTTTCTTTATAATAACAAGTTAGACTTCGCAAATCATTATAAAAATATCTTCAGAAAAGCTATTACTCGTACCTATCACATATTTAAGGCGTTAACTACTAGAAATAAGAATGTACTGCTAACGGCCTACAAAACATATGTCAGACCAATTCTGGAGTGCGGCAGCTCGGTTTTCTCGCCACATGAAACAATGCATGTAGCCCTCCTTGAAAAAGTTCAAAACAATTTGACGAGAAAAATATTGATTAGATTAGGAGGGTTCTTGTATTCTCGTATACCTCGTGCGAAGATCCGCAATGCATATCTTTGCCTACCTTCTCTGGAAAGTAGGCGAAGGGTTGCTGATCTCTGCATGGTGTTTAAACTACTCCACAAATTAGTCTCCATTGATTCTTCCCAATTTTTTGAATTGTTGCCCTCTCGAACCAGAGGTGGTGGAACTAAACTTTCATTTTCTAGACCTAGAACATCAGTCAGACGTAATTCATTCTCTGTTAGGGCAGGATTAGCCTATTTAAAACTTACTAAGACTGCTGCTCCTCCCTGCTCTCTTCCCTCATTCAAAAGGTTTGCGCGTACAATCACCACTTAACCTAGATTTCATGATCACATGAGAAAGCGTAATCCAACTATCTACCACTATATAATTGAGTTAGCGGTCGATGACGTTTGACTGATCTAACCTAAGTGAGATACGCCTCATCGTCTACAGCGCGAGCAAAATTTGCTGTTGAACGGGGGATGTTGCTGCAGCAGGGGAAGTGCAGCCCTTTACTGCTTAAGGCCGGCAGCAGAGTCTTGCGGGTGCCGCGGACCCGCCATGACAGCGGCGGGTGGTGCGGCGCCACGAGGGTCACTGTACGCAATACTGCGTACTTTTGCCGTAGTTGCGGCTTCTAAGAATGTCAGAGATATAGTAAGAAAAACGCTTTTTCTTTTGTGAAGAAGCGTTTTCTATGCCAAGTTAGGAGTTCTTGAATGTAAGCCCCGAAATCTAATAGAACATTCCTTATAACTCAACAGTTCTGTACCATTTTGTGTTTGCTCTCACTTTTGTCGTTCTAACTCCACTAAAAGTTCCTCGGTTGAAAAGAAGCTCGGAGATAACGTGGTAACTGCTTGTGATGACAGCATTCCCTCCGATGCGTTGTTGAGTCCGGGCGGTCTGTCCGATTCAGTTATAGATAATACTTAAAAAACGGTCTGCTTTATTGTTGCATTTCTGTGCAAGGGTTTTCCCTAAACCTCACCCGGTTCACTTGTGGCTGGAACGCAACGAAGGTTTTCCGTGCAATTGAGGTTACCTAATATCGTGCTAAGGCTTTTTTTTGCGTTACGTTTTGAGTGCAGGATTCCATACGCCTCCATTTGTCGACACTAGCGGTGATTATATTGTTGGTTGTTAAGCCCTTTTATGAATAGAAATTACGCATCAACCTATTCCATTCCTAGCATGTAATTTCGTTTAAAAAATGTTTCCAAGTAAATAAACCACTATCGACACCCATCTATCACGACCCCGGCGGGTCTCACCCGCAGCTCCTGGCGCTGCGGGTGAGAGCTGCCGTGAACTGCGGCAGCCCTCGGGGACCTTTGCGTGCGGCGACTCCGCGACAACTCGTCCGCGCCACGGCTTCCACCACAGTGGCAGCGTGGGTCCCACTGCGGCGGGAGCGATATGGACGAGTTCTCGTGGTGCTGCCGCGAGACTCTGTAGAGGCCCTAACACAACAGCACCTACGCGCGTTTCTGAGCGTCCAGATTTAGGAGCCGACTTTGCGCCATAAGGATGAGAAGACCACTAAAGGGGTAAGAGTAGAAGGAGGACTTCAAATGTGGAGAACCGATGGCGATCAGGAGGGAGCGACCTGGAGCAGGCATCGGGATGGGGGGGGGGGGGGGTGGTCGATAGGGGAAACAATGAAACAGGCCATGAGGTGGCATCAAGAAGGGTTTAGGCAATAAGGAGGGACCAATAGGGAGTTACCAGTAAGAGAGGGGGGGGGCAGTAAGCAGGATCAGCAAGGGAATCCATTACCAGTAAGAGAGACCGGATTTAGAAGGAGTGACACCGACGTCGCGCAATGGGCGTTCGCTCGCCGTCGCCGTGTCGTGAGCGTGGAAGGGCTACTTAATTGGGGTAGGGTAGTAAGTAGGCACCTGAGAGGGGAAAGAGGAATCTACTTGGAAGAATGGAACCTGGAGGCGGGACCAGGACGTGAACCAACGAGAAAGGAGCCGTAAGGAAATTCATACGAAGAACATGAAATCTGCCATATGCATAGCCTCTTCATGCTCCAAACAGCGGCGGCTGCTCACTTCTGAGCTTCTGGATCCAGAAGACGGGCCCTCTACGACGCGCAACAAGCGTCCTGATTCTGACTACGTGTCACCGACGTCTGCCGTGAACATGGGAGAACCACTAAGGGGATGGTGGGGAAGGGCAGTAGGAGGGACCTCTAGGGTGGACCAGGAGAGCGACCAGAAAGGAAAGGAACAACCTGGAGGAGGGGTCAGGAGGGGGAAGCCAGCAAGAAGAGACCAGTAGGGGGTCAATAGTGGAACAAAGAATGGGTCAGCAGTTGGGATCAGGAAGGTGGGGACTAAAGAGGGGGAGGGAAGACCTGTAAAAGCGGACTAGCAACTAGATCCAGTAGGAAGAAACGAGAGAGGCGAACCTGGCTTTGGAAGACATGTCAACGACAACTTGAAACGCTAGCTGTTGAGTATGAGAACGATTGCGGAGGAACAACTTGAGGGACAAAAGTACTGCGCAGCACAAACCAATGACATTACTGGCCGGTCAGGAAAGACCGTCTATGATGAAGGTACTGAAGTGGTGAAGGGTTTGATTCCGATAAAGTATGCACCAGGTCCTAGATGATAGCGAAGTTTTGGTTTTACAATAACTACTTTCCATAGGTCAGTGAAGCTGCAAAGTCGCGCGAAGCGCGCAAGTGCGAGACACGCCGTTAGACGTGTCGAGCACTTGTACAATAATAACACACAATAAATGTATCTAATAGAATCGTTCTCTAACGCCACGTAACTCACCACACATTTTAACTATATAATTCCTGTTCTATTAGGTTGTGACGAATTAAATGGCACTGGCTCGCGCCATTTTTTGGCGCGTCTTTACGCGTTTGATCAAGAACAAACCGTAACATGTGGCATATCATTTAGAAGCGTAAACTTTGCTCTACCGGTGAGTGCCAAATTTTCTATGTAAAAGTGGGAAAACTTTAGAGTTTTATTGACTTTTTGACTTTTTTGCAGATGGACAAAAGGGTAATCCGAGGCATTTACCCCATGTAGCACGAATGACGTTGCAGAAATTGAATGAGCTGAGCATTGAAACTCTACCACATCCTCCGTTTTCTCCCGACCTCTCCCCAACAGACTACCATTTCTTCAAGCATCTTGGCGACTTCTTGGTAGGGAAAATATTCAAATACCAACAGGATGCCGAAAGTGCCTTCGAAGATTTCGTCAATTCCAGAACTTCTGATTTTTATGCTACTGGGATAGAAAAGCTTGTGTCACGTTGGCAAAGATGTGTAGAATCAGAAAGTTTTTATTTCGATTAATAAACTTGCTTACAAGCCGAATTAAATTTACAGTGGTTCAGTGCCATTTATTTCGTTACAACCTAATAAATAGCACTTGCCAGGTGACTGTAAAGGAGATAAAAAGCACAACGACAACGAAAAACTGTAATTTGTGGGCCCTCCTAGGTTACTGAAACGGCTGTGCTGGACTTACCATACACTCTAACTGCATAACTCCAGTTTCAAGCGCATTTTGTGACCAGACGGGCAGTATTAGCGATGAGAATCGGGCGCCCCAATCAGAAGATCCCCAAACTGGATGAGCACTATTCGGTATCACCGGCTGCGACGCGGTCGCGCCGCGGCACAGCTTCGCCGAACTGATTTGTTCCGTGACTCGCTCAAGTATGGACATGCAGGTTCCTTATTAGGCAGTAGAAACAGGACATGGACTCTACAAGTAGGGCTTTCACTAGAAATGACCGCAGAGAGTACTAGAAACTGATTGCTGAATGTGAAACCAAGAACGTGATTCATTTGATTATTTTCACATTTGACTTCCCGTGTCGTGCGAGTATAATGGCTATATGTAAACATTTGTTACGACTGAATTTCAAATGAAGTGGTCAGTGGAAGTAAATATAATAGAGTACTCGTACACTTATAAGGTCTTCTATCTGGGATGTGACGTCAAGTAGACCTATGATCCTTTGGTTCCATTAAGGGAGAGATAGGGGCTTATTACCGGGGACTAGGAGGAAGACGACACTTTTGATGAATCCGGTTTCCGACGTTTTCATATATATTCATCTTTTTAGTTCCAGATATTTGGAGGTAAAGGAGGAAACGGAAAGGGGCTGAAATGGTCAATACGCGATTTGGTACTTATCGAATTCAACAGTTGTTCCTTGCAGTTAAAACGTTGTGGGTTGCGTCAGCAGAAGGAAAACCTATGTGAAAGAATATAGAATCTTAACACAACAACGACATAAAACGTTAGCAACAAAAACTTTAAAACGATATTTCGGAGAGCAAAAAACGCAGTCTTGCATTGTTATTTGGAGAACTGGACTACCTAATTTTCAGCTGATCAAGTAGGTTTGGAACTAGCATAACTTGCAGGAACGAGGTAAGCAATCCAAATTGCTGCTTTAAAAATGGTTATTTAAAGCAGAATAAGAAAGTGTCTCAACTATCTACCGCATATTTCGACTTCTATGGGATTTCCGCCATTAGCGAAACAATCTGGACAGGTGTATGGCAGATAGTTTCTCAAAGCAGATACAACATATCGTCTGAGCCATAGACACTTCTCTAGTTCAAGCTATAAGAGAAGCTGATGACCATCCCAACGGTGTGAACAATTGAGTAGACGAACTTGTAGCCATCTTGATGGTGTTTTTAGAGAAATGACGGTTTTCTTTTATTTTCGCCTCCATGTTGGTATTTTGGTTCCCGCTAATTCCGTGATGTTTCCATTCCTGGCGCTCGCCCCTCCTCTCAATGCAATCTTTACACATACCTGCTGAAGACGAAATCTGTGCTCCTAAGAACTGCGCTCTCCAAAGCAGAGGGCTAAATCGATAAGGGGCGCTGCGACGACGTGCGCGGTAGCAGGCACGTCGCAACGCGGCAGCGGGTGACATCGCATAGTGCCCATCCCCAAACTGCTCCGAACTTTAGGAAACCTCTTGTTGGAAAGACCGGCACTGGCGGTCTCGGGGCATCTCGCCCCCCGCGACCTTAGTCTCGGCGCACGAGCCCTGCTTTGTTTCGCGTCTGGTGACTCGCCACACCCCGGACTCCTTTCCCTAGAATGCCATTCTTGCACTGGAACACCAACTTTGCTTCCGTGAAACACGTGGTATCCAGAAACAACTAATCAGCACATCTACAAGGCACTGACTGAACAGATGTGCAGTGATGAACGACCTCATCGATCTTAAGGTTAGAGAAAGTACAAAGCAGCTTTACTAGGAAGCTGTTCTTGAGATCGATGGGATTCAACTATGACGACATTCCCAGGAGCTCGTTAAGGAATGAGCAGCTAGGTCTTAAATCTCTCAGATGGAGAAGGATGAGGAACGACCTGATCCTAATCTATAAAATCATTCACGGTAAAGCGGAAGTTAACTCGGATGGGCTGTTTAAAATGAACCCCTCATCTACAAGGGGCAACGGGCTTAAGCTAAGTTTCCCTAGACCAAGATCTACGTTGAGACGACATTTTTTTGCGTGTCGTGCTGCTTTAGAGTTTGGCAAATTAATCAAAAGAGTCCAGCTTCCCGGTAGTCTCAGCAAATTCAAGAACATCATTAGTGATTATGTGCCCGAGTAAACAACATTCGTTGCCCGTTTCATGGCTTCATTGCTGTTCCGACTGCATCTTTATAGCTTTTCTTGTCTTCTAGCTTTTATTGGTGTTCTGCCTCTCTCCTTAATATTATTTTCCCTTCACATTACATGTTGCGTTGTCATTTTCTAAGTTTTTTTTTCTTCTAAGTTGAGCTTCTACATTTGCATACGGTTGTGATGCTTTGTTAACATCCTCTGGCATGTAATAAATTTGAAATTTTGAAATTTGAACTTTGCTTCCGTGAAACACGTTGGTATCCAGAAACAACTAATCAGCACATCTACAAGGCACTGACTGAGCAGATGTGCAGTGATGAACGACCTCATACGGACACCGACATACACAGATATCGGGTTTGATCTAGCTAAAACAGGATGCTACAAAGAAACATAATGTAACAGAGAGGAAATGATACTAGAACAATAGTGAACATCAGTGGGAATCAAGTGCAACTTTGGAATTAGGTTCGCAGATACTTATCCAACATACTATTGAATGCGTGAAGTTTAGGTCGTACACTTTGTGTTTTGTGAAGTTTAGAGTACTCCAACCTCACTCTGTTGACAAGAAAGAATTTTCTAATATTCTTCCGACTTGTTGGAGCCACAAATTTTGTCGAAGGCCCCAGAGTCACAGAGGCTCTGACTTGCAGCAAATGCAGAGTTGGAATGCACCAACGGAACCGTGGAAGAGATTGTCATACCTCTGAGTAGCACACTCTGAGAAGGATGAGAACGTCATTTGTCTTACTGGGCTAGTGCACTCTTTTTCGTGCCCACATTAGTTTTCTAGAAGAAGGAAGCTGAGTAGTGCGTGACTTTGTTCAATGTTACTTTCGAGGGCACTATTGTACTTTACGGACTCCAGAGGACGAGGAGAGGTCGAAAAAAAAATTTCGCCCAAACTTCGCCCAGGGGGTTATTTGGGTTGCTGATCACGAATCTTACATCCGTTTTTCGTTTTACGCTAGAGTACGGTAGGTTACGATAGGTGCGGATGACTAAGGCTGCCAAGGTCATGATCACCGATTTCGCCCAAACCTCGCCTATGGGGGTTATTTGGGGTGCTGATCACGAATCTGACATTCGTTTTTCGTTTTACGCTGGAGTACGGTAGGTTACGATAGGTGCGGATGACTAAGGCTGCCAAGGTCATGATCACCGATTTCGCCCAAACCTCGCCTATGGGGGTTATTTGGGGTGCTGATCACGAATCTGACATTCGTTTTTCGTTTTACGCTGGAGTACGGTAGGTTACGATAGGTGCGGGTGACTAAGGCTGCCAAGGTCATTATCACCGATTTCGCTCAAACTTCGCCTAGGGGGTTATTTGGGGTGCCGATCACGAATCTGACATCTCTTTTTCGTTTTACGCTGGAGTACGGAGGTTACGGTAGGTGCGAATGACTAAGGCTGCCAAGGTCATGATCACCGATTTTGGCCAAACTTCGGCTGTAAGGGTTATCTGTGGTGCTACGGGTGAGCACAGCATGCAGGCGGTCCCGCAGCGATCGCCTGAAAATTCGCAAATCTGCGGGAAACAATTTTTGCGGGAAACTCTTCGATAAGCGAAGGCTTAATCGAGAGATAGCAATCTAAGCATCATGGCCCTCCAGGCACTGTTCCACAACCGCCGCCAGGAAGAACTGCGCGACTTCAAGCTGAAGGACGTGTTTGACAAGCTAAACATGGACGCAGCCGATTTCCAGGAATGGCTTAGAAGAATGGGATTGCTCGCAATCGGTGACCATGACCTTGGCAGCCTTAGTCACCCGCACCTACCGTAACCTACCGTACTCCAGCGTAAAACAAAAAACGGATGTCATATTCGTGATTAGCATTCCAAATAACCCCCATAGGCGAAGTTTGGGCGAAATCGGTGATTATGGCTTCGACAGCCTTAGTCACCGGTACGTACCGTAATCTACCACACTCCAGCTTAAAACGAAAAGCCGATGTTAGATTCGTGATCAGCACCCCAAATAACCCCCCTAGGCGAAGTTTGGGCGAAATCGGTGATTATGACCTCGACAGCCTTAGTCACCGATACCTACCGTAACCTACCGTAACCGGTCGGAATTTCAGAAACTGATGTCAGATTTGTGATCAGCACCCCAAATAACCCCCTTAGGCGAAGTTTGGGAGAAAATTTTTTTCGACCCCTCCTCGTCCTCTGAAGTCCGGTACAATAGTGCCCTTTCGAGTATATAATAAAGAGTGCCGCTAACACATTACGTTCAAAAAGCTGGTGCAATCCCTGTCGGGGGGGGGGGGGGGGGGGGCAGTCCATTATGAATTGTTAACGATAGCTACGCATGTGTACATATAACATGCAATACAACATATGAATGCCTTAACTTACCTGATCCCCTCCTTTGGAAATGTCCGAGTGTTCCGCTGAAACATTGAAAAAGTTTTAATATGGGACTATGCACGGTGGAGGAGGGGGGGGGGGGGGGGGGGGGCACTATGCACTGCAGCTGGGTTGTGATCCAAAACTCTTTGCTTTGGAAAGAAATCGCAAACCGCTATGCACTAATTGATTAAGGTAATAACGTTGCTTTAACGTGTTTTCGTGGGTTTTACAGTATTGTAATTGTTACAGGTTTCTGTTCAATTTGCTGTATTTTCATTACTCCCGCCCCCGACTAGGAAAGCAATTTAGAAAGCTGATTTTGGTATTGGAAGGACAGCAATGGATAATGTAAGCATATTTATACATATTCATATGTTGTGGTGCATGTTGCATTTCTTTAGAAGTTGAAATGGACTGCCCCCCCCCCCCCCCGACAGGGATTGCACCAAAAAGCTTTCACATATTCATATCCTACGTGCACATGGATCAGTTCCATATCAGTTTCATAGCGAGCTATTGCTTCACATAGTTTTCGAATAATATATTCGAATATGGTACATCGGTTGTGACATTAAAAAAAAGCCCATTTCTTGAACTTTCTTTAAACTCACTTTACTCTTAGCATAATTGGGACGCCCACATACCGAAGCTTATCGGACCGCATATATAGATCTTATTAATTCTATCACACGGACTTCACCACCTACAACTAATAAGAC
The DNA here is from genome assembly GCA_947359475.1 of Heligmosomoides polygyrus bakeri. Lineage (NCBI taxonomy): Eukaryota > Metazoa > Nematoda > Chromadorea > Rhabditida > Heligmosomidae > Heligmosomoides > Heligmosomoides polygyrus. Next base: position 24,785 of record CANAIB010000029.1, read on the forward strand.
GAACGTTCCGTGCTGCTTCACGAGAAGCGTGTAATGGACTCGAGCAAGACAATTAAACGGCACTTCCACGAGACTACCTAGTAAGTGTGTCGGTTTTTAATTAGCAACAAACAATTAACAGGTAACTGTACACCAACAACGAATACAATGAGCGAATTGTGTATTTTATGTACACGTGTTATACATGAGACGCTAGAAATGTTTCACAAAAGGACCGTAGTAATGCAGACTACATGCGGAACCATCAACCATCAATCACCTAAAATTGCCAACGCCCTTTTTGGCATATGGAGCATTCTCCTAAGGTGTCCGAACAACACGAAGTATGTGCCCACGCTTTGCACGTGTCGTGGTTCGAACACTTTACTCATTCTATCTCATCGCTGTCGTCGTTCATCAGAGCCCGCTTCCCACATATGAATTACCAGCGTCCGTCGCCGGCTTCGCCGGCGCCGTACGCTGGACGTGCGGGCCACGCCAGGCTTGCCGGCTTCGGGTATGACGGGCCACGCTAGGAACGTAACCCGCCAGTGTCCGTCGCCGGCTTCGCCGGCGCCGTACGCTGGACGTGCGGGCCACGCCAGGCTTGCCGGCTTCGCCGGCTTCGGGTGTGGCGGGCCACGCTAGGAACGTAGCCCAAACATAGTTTGGGATGCTTCTTCAGCCAGGGTCTCTCGCCGGCTTCGCCGGCGCCGTACGCTGGACGTGCGGGCACGTCAGGCTTGTCAGGCTTGCCGGCTTCGGGTATGGCGAGCCACGCTGGGGAACGTAGTCCAAACGTAACTGGGGATGATTCCTCAGCCAGCGTCCGTCGCCGGCTTCGCCGGCGCCGTACGCTGGAGGTGCGGGCCACGCCAGGCTTGCCGGCTTCGCCGGCGCCGTACGCTGGACATGCGGGCCACGCCAGGCTTGCCGGCGTCGGGTACGGCAGGCCACGCTGGGGAACGTAGTCCAAACGTAACTGGGGATGATTCCTCAGCCAGCGTCCGTCGCCGGCTTCAACGGCGCCGCACGCTGGACGTGCGGGCCACGCCAGGCTTGCCGGCTTCGCCGGCGCCGTACGCTGGACGTGCGGGCACGTCAGGCTTGCCGGCTTCGGGTATGGCGGGCCACGCTAGGAACGTAGCCCGCCATACTCGAAGCCGGCTTCGCCGGCGCCGTACGCTGGACGTACGGGCCACGCCAGGCTTGCCGGCTTCGGGTACGGCAGGCCACGCTGGGGAACGTAGTCCAAACGTAACTGGGGATGATTCCTCAGCCAGCGTCCGTCGCCGGCTTCGCCAGCGCCGTACGCGGGACGTGCGGGCCACGCCAGGCTTGCCGGCTTCGGATTCGGCAGGCCACGCTGGGGAACGTAGTCCAAACGTAACTGGGGATGATTCCACAGCCAGCGTCCGTCGCCGGCTTCGCCGGCGCCGTACGCTGGACGTGCGGGCCACGCCAGGCTTGCCGGCTTCGCCGGCTTCGGGCTCGCAGGCTTGGCCGGCGCCGTACGCTGGACGTGCGAGCACGTCAGGCTTGCCGGCTTCGGGTACGGCAGGCCACGCTGGGGAACGTAGTCCAAACGTAACTGGGGATGATTCCTCAGCCAGCGTCCGTCGCCGGCTTCGCCGGCACCGTACGCTGGACGTGCGGGCCACGCCAGGCTTGCCGGCTTCGCCGGCTTCGGGCTCGCCGGCTTCGCCGGCGCCGTACGCTGGACGTGCCGGCCACGCCAGGCTTGCCGGCTTCGGATACGGCAGGCCACGCTGGGGAACGTAGTCCAAACGTAATTGGGGATGATTCCTCAGCCAGCGTCCGTCGCCGGCTTCAACGGCGCCGTACGCTGGACGTGCGGGCCACGCCAGGCTTGCCGGCTTCGCCGGCGCCGTACGCTGGGCGTGCGGGCACGTCAGGCTTGCCGGCTTCGGGTATGGCGGGCCACGCTAGGAACGTAGCCCGCCATACTCGAAGCCGGCTTCGCCGGCGCCGTACGCTGGACGTGCGGGCCACGCCAGGCTTGCCGGCTTCGCCGGCGCCGTACGCTGGACGTGCGGGCACGTCAGGCTTGCCGGCTTCGGGTATGGCGGGCCACGCTAGGAACGTAGCCCGCCATACTCGAAGCCGGCTTCGCCGGCGCCGTACGCTGGACGTACGGGCCACGCCAGGCTTGCCGGCTTCGGGTACGGCAGGCCACGCTGGGGAACGTAGTCCAAACGTAATAGGGGATGATTCCTCAGCCAGCGTCCGTCGCCGGCTTCGCCAGCGCCGCACGCGGGACGTGCGGGCCACGCCAGGCTTGCCGGCTTCGCCGGCTTCGGGCTCGCCGGCTTGGCCGGCGCCGTACGCTGGACGTGCGAGCACGTCAGGCTTGCCGGCTTCGGGTACGGCAGGCCACGCTGGGGAACGTAGTCCAAACGTAACTGGGGATGATTCCTCAGCCAGCGTCCGTCGCCGGCTTCGCCGGCGCCGTACGCTGGAGGTGCGGGCCACGCCAGGCTTGCCGGCTTCGCCGGCTTCGGGCTCGCCGGCGCCGTACGCTGGACGTGCGGGCCACGCCAGGCTTGCCGGCGTCGGGTACGGCAGGCCACGCTGGGGAACGTAGTCCAAACGTAACTGGGGATGCTTCTTCAGCCAGGGTCTCTCGCCGGCTTCGCCGGCGCCGTACGCTGGACGTGCGGGCACGTCAGGCTTGTCAGGCTTGCCGGCTTCGGGTATGGCGGGCCACGCTGGGGAACGTAGTCCAAACGTAACTGGGGATGATTCCTCAGCCAGCGTCCGTCGCCGGCTTCGCCGGCGCCGTACGCTGGAGGTGCGGGCCACGCCAGGCTTGCCGGCTTCGCCGGCGCCGTACGCTGGACGTGCGGGCCACGCCAGGCTTGCCGGCGTCGGGTACGGCAGGCCACGCCGGGGAACGTAGTCCAAACGTAACTGGGGATGATTCCTCAGCCAGCGTCCGTCGCCGGCTTCAACGGCGCCGTACGCTGGACGTGCGGGCCACGCCAGGCTTGCCGCTTCGCCGGCTTCGGGCTCTCCGGCTTCGCCGGCGCCGTACGCTGGACGTGCGGGCCACGCCAGGCTTGCCGGCGTCGGGTACGGCAGGCCACGCTGGGGAACGTAGTCCAAACGTAACTGGGGATGATTCCTCAGCCAGCGTCCGTCGCCGGCTTCAACGGCGCCGTACGCTGGACGTGCGGGCCACGCCAGGCTTGCCGGCTTCGGGTATGGCGGGCCACGCTAGGAACGTAGCCCGCCATACTCGAAGCCGGCTTCGCCGGCGCCGTACGCTGGACGTACGGGCCACGCCAGGCTTGCCGGCTTCGGGTACGGCAGGCCACGCTGGGGAACGTAGTCCAAACGTAACAGGGGATGATTCCTCAGCCAGCGTCCGTCGCCGGCTTCGCCAGCGCCGCACGCGGGACGTGCGGGCCACGCCAGGCTTGCCGGCTTCGCCGGCTTCGGGCTCGCCGGCTTGGCCGGCGCCGTACGCTGGACGTGCGAGCACGTCAGGCTTGCCGGCTTCGGGTACGGCAGGCCACGCTGGGGAACGTAGTCCAAACGTAACTGGGGATGATTCCTCAGCCAGCGTCCGTCGCCGGCTTCGCCGGCGCCGTACGCTGGAGGTGCGGGCCACGCCAGGCTTGCCGGCTTCGCCGGCTTCGGGCTCGCCGGCGCCGTACGCTGGACGTGCGGGCCACGCCAGGCTTGCCGGCGTCGGGTACGGCAGGCCACGCTGGGGAACGTAGTCCAAACGTAACTGGGGATGCTTCTTCAGCCAGGGTCTCTCGCCGGCTTCGCCGGCGCCGTACGCTGGACGTGCGGGCACGTCAGGCTTGTCAGGCTTGCCGGCTTCGGGTATGGCGGGCCACGCTGGGGAACGTAGTCCAAACGTAACTGGGGATGATTCCTCAGCCAGCGTCCGTCGCCGGCTTCGCCGGCGCCGTACGCTGGAGGTGCGGGCCACGCCAGGCTTGCCGGCTTCGCCGGCGCCGTACGCTGGACGTGCGGGCCACGCCAGGCTTGCCGGCGTCGGGTACGGCAGGCCACGCTGGGGAACGTAGTCCAAACGTAACTGGGGATGATTCCTCAGCCAGCGTCCGTCGCCGGCTTCAACGGCGCCGTACGCTGGACGTGCGGGCCACGCCAGGCTTGCCGGCTTCGCCGGCTTCGGGCTCTCCGGCTTCGCCGGCGCCGTACGCTGGACGTGCGGGCCACGCCAGGCTTGCCGGCGTCGGGTACGGCAGGCCACGCTGGGGAACGTAGTCCAAACGTAACTGGGGATGATTCCTCAGCCAGCGTCCGTCGCCGGCTTCAACGGCGCCGTACGCTGGACGTGCGGGCCACGCCAGGCTTGCCGGCTTCGCCGGCTTCGGGCTCTCCGGCTTCGCCGGCGCCGTACGCTGGACGTGCGAGCACGTCAGGCTTGCCGGCTTCGGGTATGGCGGGCCACGCTAGGAACGTAGCCCGCCATACTCGAAGCCGGCTTCGCCGGCGCCGTACGCTGGACGTGCGAGCACGTCAGGCTTGCCGGCTTCGGGTACGGCAGGCCACGCTGGGGAACGTAGTCCAAACGTAACTGGGGATGATTCCTCAGCCAGCGTCCGTCGCCGGCTTCGCCGGCGCCGTACGCTGGAGGTGCGGGGCACGCCAGGCTTGCCGGCTTCGCCGGCTTCGGGTGTGGCGGGCCACGCTAGGAACGTAGCCCAAACATAGTTTGGGATGCTTCTTCAGCCAGGGTCTCTCGCCGGCTTCGCCGGCGCCGTACGCTGGACGTGCGGGCACGTCAGGCTTGCCGGCTTCGGGTATGGCGGGCCACGCTAGGAACGTAGCCCGCCATACTCGAAGCCGGCTTCGCCGGCGCCGTACGCTGGACGTGCGAGCACGTCAGGCTTGCCGGCTTCGGGTACGGCAGGCCACGCTGGGGAACGTAGTCCAAACGTAACTGGGGATGATTCCTCAGCCAGCGTCCGTCGCCGGCTTCGCCGGCGCCGTACGCTGGAGGTGCGGGCCACGCCAGGCTTGCCGGCTTCGCCGGCTTCGGGTGTGGCGGGCCACGCTAGGAACGTAGCCCAAACATAGTTTGGGATGCTTCTTCAGCCAGGGTCTCTCGCCGGCTTCGCCGGCACCGTACGCTGGACGTGCGGGCACGTCAGGCTTGTCAGGCTTGCCGGCTTCGGGTATGGCGGGCCACGCTGGGGAACGTAGTCCAAACGTAACTGGGGATGATTCCTCAGCCAGCGTCCGTCGCCGGCTTCGCCGGCGCCGTACGCTGGACGTGCGGGCACGTCAGGCTTGTCAGGCTTGCCGGCTTCGGGTATGGCGAGCCACACTGGGGAACGTAGTCCAAACGTAACTGGGGATGATTCCTCAGCCAGCGTCCGTCGCCGGCTTCAACGGCGCCGTACGCTGGACGTGCGGGCCACGCCAGGCTTGCCGGCTTCGCCGGCTTCGGGCTCTCCGGCTTCAACGGCGCCGTACGCTGGACGTGCGGGCCACGCCAGGCTTGCCGGCTTCGCCGGCACCGTACGCTGGACGTGCGGGCCACGCCAGGCTTGCCGGCGTCGGGTACGGCAGGCCACGCTGGGGAACGTAGTCCAAACGTAACTGGGGATGATTCCTCAGCCAGCGTCCGTCGCCGGCTTCAACGGCGCCGTACGCTGGACGTGCGGGCCACGCCAGGCTTGCCGGCTTCGCCGGCTTCGGGCTCTCCGGCTTCGCCGGCGCCGTACGCTGGACGTGCGAGCACGTCAGGCTTGCCGGCTTCGGGTACGGCAGGCCACGCTGGGGAACGTAGTCCAAACGTAACTGGGGATGATTCCTCAGCCAGCGTCCGTCGCCGGCTTCGCCGGCGCCGTACGCTGGACGTGCGGGCACGTCAGGCTTGCCGGCTTCGGGTATGGCGGGCCACGCTAGGAACGTAGCCCGCCATACTCGAAGCCGGCTTCGCCGGCGCCGTACGCTGGACGTGCGAGCACGTCAGGCTTGCCGGCTTCGGGTACGGCAGGCCACGCTGGGGAACGTAGTCCAAACGTAACTGGGGATGATTCCTCAGCCAGCGTCCGTCGCCGGCTTCGCCGGCGCCGTACGCTGGAGGTGCGGGGCACGCCAGGCTTGCCGGCTTCGCCGGCTTCGGGTGTGGCGGGCCACGCTAGGAACGTAGCCCAAACATAGTTTGGGATGCTTCTTCAGCCAGGGTCTCTCGCCGGCTTCGCCGGCGCCGTACGCTGGACGTGCGGGCACGTCAGGCTTGCCGGCTTCGGGTATGGCGGGCCACGCTAGGAACGTAGCCCGCCATACTCGAAGCCGGCTTCGCCGGCGCCGTACGCTGGACGTGCGAGCACGTCAGGCTTGCCGGCTTCGGGTACGGCAGGCCACGCTGGGGAACGTAGTCCAAACGTAACTGGGGATGATTCCTCAGCCAGCGTCCGTCGCCGGCTTCGCCGGCGCCGTACGCTGGAGGTGCGGGCCACGCCAGGCTTGCCGGCTTCGCCGGCTTCGGGTGTGGCGGGCCACGCTAGGAACGTAGCCCAAACATAGTTTGGGATGCTTCTTCAGCCAGGGTCTCTCGCCGGCTTCGCCGGCACCGTACGCTGGACGTGCGGGCACGTCAGGCTTGTCAGGCTTGCCGGCTTCGGGTATGGCGGGCCACGCTGGGGAACGTAGTCCAAACGTAACTGGGGATGATTCCTCAGCCAGCGTCCGTCGCCGGCTTCGCCGGCGCCGTACGCTGGAGGTGCGGGCCACGCCAGGCTTGCCGGCTTCGCCGGCGCCGTACGCTGGACGTGCGGGCACGTCAGGCTTGTCAGGCTTGCCGGCTTCGGGTATGGCGAGCCACGCTGGGGAACGTAGTCCAAACGTAACTGGGGATGATTCCTCAGCCAGCGTCCGTCGCCGGCTTCGCCGGCACCGTACGCTGGACGTGCGGGCCACGCCAGGCTTGCCGGCTTCGGGCTCGCCGGCTTCGCCGGCGCCGTACGCTGGACGTACGGGCCACGCCAGGCTTGCCGGCTTCGGGTACGGCAGGCCACGCTGGGGAACGTAGTCCAAACGTAACTGGGGATGATTCCTCAGCCAGCGTCCGTCGCCGGCTTCGCCGGCACCGTACGCTGGACGTGCGGGCCACGCCAGGCTTGCCGGCTTCGCCGGCTTCGAGCTCGCCGGCTTCGCCGGCGCCGTACGCTGGACGTGCCGGCCACGCCAGGCTTGCCGGCTTCGGATACGGCAGGCCACGCTGGGGAACGTAGTCCAAACGTAACTGGGGATGATTCCTCAGCCAGCGTCCGTCGCCGGCTTCAACGGCGCCGTACGCTGGACGTGCGGGCCACGCCAGGCTTGCCGGCTTCGCCGGCTTCGGGCTCTCCGGCTTCGCCGGCGCCGTACGCTGGACGTGCGGGCACGTCAGGCTTGCCGGCTTCGGGTATGGCGGGCCACGCTAGGAACGTAGCCCGCCATACTCGAAGCCGGCTTCGCCGGCGCCGTACGCTGGACGTACGGGCCACGCCAGGCTTGCCGGCTTCGGGTACGGCAGGCCACGCTGGGGAACGTAGTCCAAACGTAACTGGGGATGATTCCTCAGCCAGCGTCCGTCGCCGGCTTCGCCAGCGCCGTACGCGGGACGTGCGGGCCACGCCAGGCTTGCCGGCTTCGGATTCGGCAGGCCACGCTGGGGAACGTAGTCCAAACGTAACTGGGGATGATTCCACAGCCAGCGTCGCCGGCTTCGGGTGTGGCGGGCCACGCTAGGAACGTAGCCCAAACATAGTTTGGGATGCTTCTTCAGCCAGGGCCTCTCGACGGCTTCGCCGGCGCCGTACGCTGGACGTGCGGGCCACGTCAGGCTTGCCGGCTTCGCCGGCTTCCGTTATGGCGGGCCACGCTAGGAACGTAGCCCAAACATAGTTTGGGATGCTTCTTCAGCCAGGGCCTCTCGCCGGCTTCGCCGGCGCCGTACGCTGGACGTGCGGGCCACGTCAGGCTTGCCGGCTTCGCCGGCTTCCGTTATGGCGGGCCACGCTAGGAACGTAGCCCAAACATAGTTTGGGATGCTTCTTCAGCCAGGGCCTCTCGCCGGCTTCGCCGGCGCCGTACGCTGGACGTGCGGGCCACGTCAGGCTTGCCGGCTTCGCCGGCTTCCGTTATGGCGGGCCACGCTAGGAGCGTAGTCCAAACGTAGCTAGTGATGATTCCTCAGCCAGCGTCTCTCGCCGGCTTCGCCGGTGCCGTACGCTGGACGTGCGGGCCACGCTAGGAACGTAGTCCAAACATAGTTTGAGATGCTTCCTCAGCTAGCGTCCGTCGCCGGCTTCGCCGTCGCCGTACGCTAGACGTGCGCCACGCCAGGCTCGCCGGCTTCGGGTGTGGCGGGTCACGCTAGGAACGTAGTCCATAGCATGCGCATAGATTGAAACAGAAATGAAAATGGGTGAGGAAAAGGTCAGCTGCATTGTGAAAATACAGAAATGCAGACGAAAATGGAGTAAGGGACGGATGCAAAAATGAAGTGAAAATGGAGGGTGAAGGTCAATGAACCCGTACCGAGAGCAATCGCACAATGTTCTCTGCTTTGCATCCCTTTGGCAGTCTGCTCATAAACACATTAGATGGGATCAACATGCCACCATCGACAGTTCATGCGGTCAGCAGTAAACATCCTCGGAAGCGGTGGGCGCAGCGGACGCGGCAGACTTAAGCCCCTTTCATACTCGTCCCAGGGGCGGCGGCGGCGGCGGCGGCCCAATGGTTTAGCATAGGAAGGCGGCGGCGATGACGTGCCCGAGCGGCGGCCACGGCGGTGGAGGGGTTTTCATACTGGCAGCGGCGACGTCGCCGCGGCCACGCCCCGCCACGCCCCTGGCGGCGCCGCCGCCGGGGCCGCTGCCCGAGATGGCTGGGGCCATTTCGGGCGGCGGCCACGAGGGGCAGCGAGAGCGGCGGCACATCGAGACGTGGAGTGTGCTGTCCTGTGTGCGCGCTGCGGACAACGCTCAGCCTCCACGTCAGGCAAGGGAATTGTCATCAAAAGTGATCTTCCTCTCCTCACCACTTCGTTGCATGCCCTCTCGTCGACCGTCCAGCGACGTAGGTAAGTATCATTATGCAATAGTTTAAGTTTTTAATTATTACAATCGCTTTTTCATGCGAGAGAAGTTGCTTGATGGAAAAGCTTGGAATATGTGTAGGGAACTACTAGCGATGCTGCTCAAGTTTGTAGTCTGATTTTTTGGAATGAGCGAAAAGTCAAGTTGTTTAGGTCGCTGTTTCTCTTTGGTTTCCGGCATGTCTTTCACCAACGAGCCCGTTCTTCGTCTGATAATCCCGTTGAAGTCTCCCGGCTCATTCTGATGTATCCAGTGTTAGTGCTGCGCCGTCCTCGGCAACAAAACAAATAACTTGTTTATTTTTGTTTTGTTTATTTTCTACATGGAACTGCATCAGGCGTAAAATTGTCAAGTGGAAGAGGAATTCATAAAAGAGACTGAGACAACGAACTGATAATGAGAAAACATACCACTGGTGCCTCCAGATGACTTCTTCAATGGTCGAGGTGGCCGTGTAGGTGGAGGGGCACTACATTCATCAGCCTGACGCCTGGCCGCTCGCATTGAAAAGAACTCTTTGCCGGATCAACGGATGAGATGAAAGATTCCCATTCTAGGCTTGAAAAGGACCCCATGGTAATTCCCATTTCCACACGAAAAAAGACAAGGCAAGCATCAAGTATTGCGTTGCCCCATTACGAGACCGCTGCGCGTACGCGTCGCGCCAAACGCAATTAGCGCTGGCGGCGGCCGCCGCCACCCCTAGGCGGCGAGAACGGACACCGCCCCTCCACCTGCCGCTGAAGCGGCGGCGGCCGCCGCCGCCGCCCCTCGGACGAGTATGAAAGGGGCTTTAGCGCGGCGGGCGCAGCTGACGCGGCGGACTTAGCGCGGCAGACGCGGCGGCCGCAGCGGACGCGGCGGACTTATCGCGGCGGACGCGGCGAGCGCGGCTGGCTTGAGCGCGGCGGACGTGGCAAGCTTCAGCGCAGCCGACGCAGCGAACGCAGCGGAGCGGCAGACGCAGCGGACGTAGCGGACGCAGCGGACGCAGCCGACGCAGCGAACGCAGCGGACGCAGCCGACGCAGCGAATGCAGCGGACGCGGCGGGCTTCATCGCAGCGTGCGCGGCCGGCTTCACGTAAGAGTGCATATTGGCTTCACTTAAGAGTGCATGCTGGCTTCACATAAGAGTGCACATTGGCTTCACATAAGAGTGCAAACATGTCGTCGGACAGTGACTCATGCCTCTCTCGATTATATATGGTAATGATAATGATGTTTGAAAAAAGGCGTGCTCTGTGGAAACTATCTTCTTCGCCTCGATTTCTATTTCTTCATTGACGTCGTGACGACTTTGCTCAGTTTTCACAATTCAGCGTTATTCTCTATGCATAAACACGGTAGGGACAAACACCTGGGCCCGGATTCATGAATGATTTACCGGCGGGTAAGTGCAAAATTTACCCCCACTCCCCACTACGCGCGATTCATGAACGCGCGGCGGGAAAAATCCGAGGTAACTCTCGAGGTAAATGCTACCCCCGTCAGCGCGTCGGGGGACATTTACCTCCAAGCCGAGAGTTTTGCTCCACGGCCAACTTCTGACCCAATGCACGCCACTCTGTCGCGCGACCCTACCTCGAGGCCCGCAGCGGATCCTCGTCGGACTTCCTATGCACTTCGATACTGAACCCACATTTGAATCCCACAAATGTGATGTTGTGGCATCTTATGTACTTTAATAGAAAGGGGGATCGGTGAATATTATCATGCCTAACACTGTTTTCAACTAACATCTCTTATCAACATCCATGTCGAAGACGAATTTAAGGGTGCTAGAACTTCCATATGAGGTAGTACGGGAAATTTGAAGATAGTGAAGACGGATTTGAAGACAATGTCGCTTTCAAGCGAATCAGCGCGAGAAATCCATACTGTCCAGTACGCTTTCGTTCACAACAGGATGAAGACGATGGTTCCAATTACATTGGTTGGATCCAGTGCTGCGTATGTGAAGGCTGGATGCACACTGCGTGCCTGCATGGCTCTAAGTTTTGCCCCGCGATGAGGATGAGACGCCGTTGTAATTGATCTAATGTCATTTTAATAAGCACTCATGTGCCGTGCCGTTATAGAAGTTCGTAAAATACTTATTCTGTCTTTAAGAAGGAAAAATGATGTTCTAGTGACCATTCACCTAAATCGCCTATAAAAGTACATGAGATCCCATAACTCACATTAGTGTGGGAATCATATGTACTCCAACAGGAAAGGTGACTGAAGATTGCAAGGGAACTCAAAAGAGGGAAAAATCTGGTCGTGTGGAGATAAGTTGCAGAAGTAAGGGAGGTGGCAGCTGTAGTGCCCACAAGAGCAACCTACTGACCAAAAACCCGGATGCTGGCATAACTTTATCAAAAGTCTTACCCCAGCTTCCATAAACGTGGTCGCTTTAGCGAAATTCTCGAGAATTTAGTGAATACAGATAATAATAGATAATAGAGTAGCATACAGTACTCGAAATAATTCTAAAACCTGGCGAGAATCCTCTGCGGGCCTCGCGGTCGGGTCGCGCGGCAGCGCGGTCGGCAGTTTAAAGGACGGGGCGCGCCCGAATCGCGCGCTGGATTACGGTGGCAGGAAATTCCGGTTGAGGTCTATAATTCAGTATGCACGCCTCCGCTGGCCTTAGCCAACTCTGAGCTGGCCGCCAGTCGCAAATTCAATGCATGGCAGGGGCGCCTAGTTGTCGTCGATATGAGCACGTCCTTCGCCGCACTTCGGTGAGTTGTTTCACCTTTTGTTTTTCTCTATTAGGCTTGCATTCCAGGATATTTGGGCTCTGTGGACCATGGCGGCCCACAATGCCACTTATTTTTAAGTGAATTGCTTCCTTTAGTGGCA